>JAJOOO010002985.1:0-25152 GCA_029582685.1 Solanum piurae | reverse complement strand
GTTCTCCTCAGGGAAATAGTAACAATTTTGAAGTATCTATTAATGAAAAATCACCTTGTTTATATGTAACCGCCATCTAACAGTGAGCAATTGAACGAGACCAAAGAGCTGTAAAGAAAGAAACAAAAGCACCCTTAGGCATAAGGACAATAAATTGAGGAATATGAGTATATGTAAGGATTCAAATTCAGTATCTTGCATGCAACACATTCAACAATTGGCTATAATCAACACACATAGTGCGGCTATTTGAACAATAAACAAGAGGAAAAAAACCTGCAGAAGATTGTGGTCATGGCTGAATGAAAGAATGTGATACGCAGAAAAGCCAAGTACTCCTGCTAAGGGACAGGTCCATATTGGAATCTGTGGAACATATGTGTTTATCGACGTTATAGCAGGGACACATTTTTGAATGAACAAAAAAGCCAATACAAGTGTCAAAATCAATAACAATGGCAAACAGTATTGTCACCAGATATGCCTTCTGAAATAGCTCCGAATAATCATGTGACTTAATAAATTGCCCCAATGTTTCATCACGATCATTGTTGTCCAGTTCTTCTAAGGTAACTGCAATGCAGGCAAAAACGTATTCTAGACAAAATAAACTTCATTTAAGATAGCTCTTCCCTTGACATATTATCAAGGAAAGCATAGAAAACAGACAATTAAGTCCATTTCCATCAAATGCATGATCTTCAAATGAACAGAGAATACTCTGTGCTACAGATACTGATAAGAAGTCACATATGTAAAGATAAAAAAGTTATTGGAACCTTGTGACATCCTGCTTGAATCTGCTAATTTCTTGAAAATGTTTGGATAAGTTACGGCTGCTAATTTCTCTCGACTCTGTACTAAGGGGATCTAACAAAAGCGACGCTCTACCAAGGAGGAGGATCGAACCCGAAACCTTTTGATTAAGGATGAAAGAGTACTTACTACTCTGCCACAATCCTTACTGGTAGTTCTAATTCTATTTGTAAAATTGAAGAGATTGTGGAGAGTTGGCTATAAAGAATAATTCGTATTTTTATTTTATTAAAAAAAGACAACTAACACAAATTAATTAGTCTAAGAGTTCAAGCATCAAAAAATTAGTGATACTTGTATTTTTATCTTACTAAATTTTGAGGGGCAAAGAAAGGGTATAATAGGAATTTAAAGTTGTCTTAAACCCTAAAGATTTAACGTTCCTTCACTTTTGCTTCCTTCTTCTTTCTCTGCTGTTTTCTCCCAAAGCTCGAAGAAGTTAACAATGGCTTCTTCAATGCCATCAAAGAAGCAGAAGAAGAACAAAAAGCATGACAAATACTCACTCTCGGACCTCAAAACCCTAGGTCACCAGCTTCTTTCTTCAAGAGCTCATGTCAATAACCTTCCTCTTCTCCTCTCATTCATCACCCCTTCTACTCGTCCTAAATATGCACTTGAATCTCTCCTTTCTCTTCAATCATTCTTCATTCCTTTACTTCCCCAACTCCCTTCTTCTACCGTATCCTCTTCCTTCACTTCTGACTCTCAAGGTGATCCTGAGTTTATTTATCGAACATGGGTTCGATCCAAGTTTGACGACTTCGTTCAATCACTTCTGGATATTGTAATCTGTTCGCAATCCGATGACTCACTTAGAGTGAGTGCCAGTTCGACTTTTTTTTCTTTTCAATTTATGGATATGATGTGTGTGTGTTAATTTCGTGTTTGGATGATTAGGAAGTTGTGTTGGATACATTGATGGAGTTTGTGAAAGTTGGAAACGGTGGGAAGTTTCACTCTGCTATTTACTATAGACTTCTCCATAACATTGTAAGTCACCTCTTTTATTTATTGCTTTTGTAGTTTATGCAAGGAATTTGATTGAGGATACTTTGTTTTCTTTCTAAATTTTAGGTTCATTCCTCCCTTGAAGTTGATGATATTTTGCTCGAGTTGCTCGCATCAAAGTATTTTAAGTACATTGATATCAGGTATGGAGATTATGTCCTCAAATGATTGTGTTTTCTTGTATGAGGTTGGGGGTACGGGTAGATTCGAAGTAGGAGTTTTAAGGAGAATGGAAGTAGGGAATTTTCTCGTATGCTGAGACATTTCATTAAACTTCATACAGTCCTGTCTGTTTGCTCCATTAATCCTATTGGCTTCATTCATGTTTAATTAGGTTACATCATGAATAGCACATATACATTTATACATATTTTTCTGATCAGTTGGTTTCTTCATCAGATATTTTACTTATATCAGCTTTGAAAAGCTTTCCCGAAGCATAGGAGCCAATGATATCTCAGGTATCACTACCTTATTTACTATATATTGATATCCTGTCTTTGCCTCTTTTATTTATCTTGTGCCTGTTTTCATCCCTTTTTTGCTGTTTCTACAATCAGACGATAGAAGGGAGAGACTAGACACCACCGGTGTGAATCAGTCAGAATCAAGGTTGGCTTAAATATCTGACTTATGCTTATTTCCTTCAGTGAGAAATTACTTAATGGAAAATACAATTTTTTATCAAGTGGATGATACAAAAGTGTTTCTTACACAATTAATGTATTTCTAACTATTCTTCTTTTTGTATTGGATGCTGATTGTTTCTATAACATTTGATTAACTATGGTAGATGAGTTACAGAAAGCCAATGCAATTAATGTTGTTGCACTATGAATTGTGATTATGTCATCCACTTTTGATGCTTCACTGTGATATATTTATCCTGAAACTGTATTCTTTGACCTTTTATTTTTCTTAATTTATAGCAGCACTTCTAAATTGAATATCGATAACTAGGATGTTAAAGAAACATAGGTGATAGGTCTGACAAAGGATCAGCTAAATTGTATTTTCCAGGTCATTGCATCTTACCTGTCAATTCTCATAAGAGTGTCATCTGCATAATGGTTCTCAAAAACAGTAGAGTTCACCTTCTATATCCTTATCTAATTATATAGATGCCAAGTTTTGTGGCTATCTGAATTAAGGTGTCAATTGTTTTTCACTTCAACAGGTCTTCTTGCATAAATCTGAATTTTAAACTTGACAGTGATACATTCTCATTAGTTTTGACATTTAAGAAGTATTTCTGATTAATTTTCTGGACAATTACCAGGTTAAACATTTAGCAAATCTAAACTACTATTGTTGCCCTAGCCCATTTACTAGTGAATATAAGCCTGGAAATTGGTGGGGTTTTATGTGATCCCTGGAAATAGTTTTAAGTTTAGCACTAACAGCATGTTAAAATGGAATTATCATTCCTTGGTATGCATTAATTAGCATTTCTAATAGTGCCACAGAAATCCAACTTGGAAGTGCCTTTCAAGATCTCTTTTATCATTTCAACTCGGAAGCAACTTGGTCTTAAAGAATCTTGCAGTCAGAGTAAAAACTTGTCTTCTGTTTTCAATATCTTTTTTCTCCAACAATCAGTAAAATTTCATGATTGGTTGGTGAATATGAGCTTACAATGTCAACAAGCTACAGATGGTGAATATTAGGTTAAAGATATGCAAAGAAACTTCTAATTATAGAAGTATACCAGTACAATGGTGAAAGTTGTGTATAGATAAAGATTATTTATAAAAAGGTAGAATATAATATGAAAAAATCAGCTTCGAAGAAAATTTGCTTGTTATAATGAACTGTCGTTATAGAAAGTGATTGTTATAGAAAGGTTTAACTACAGGGTCCAACGACGATTCTGCTATCAATGATTATCTGAAATTACTTTCTTTTTCTTATTTTGTGTTGGCATTTTCTCGTTGATACGTTTCAAGTGTTCCAATATATATTCTTATAGATAATAATAATAATTTATTTAATGTTAATACAAAATGTAAAGCTGAAATTGCTGATAAAAATGATCCCTTATATTTGGGAATCGGTTCACAGTAATCCTTTAAATATACTCTTGATTAGTTCCGGCATACCATTTGTAAACCGAGCTTTATCACCTTTTTAGATCCATGATAGTTATCTAAGTATTTAATATTCAGTAGAAGTCTTGTCTTTTTATCTTCCTCATAAGATGTTTCTACTGTATATTAAATACTTTGATATCCAATTTGACAAAGTGTACATGACAGTTTGTTGTTTTGGTTCTGCGTGCCACGTCTATTTTCAACTCATAGAAGCAGTTCTTACCTCTAGTGATTACCCAGAGGTTTTAGTTTATTAATGTCAAAACATTGCGCTCAAGATTTTTCTTTTGTAACTTTGTTTTTCATGATTTAAAGCTTGGACCTATCAGTTCACAAGTTATCTCATCTACTATCTCGTATCCCTCCCCTGGATGGTTCAGATGACAAGGCAGAATATGATATGTGGAACCCTGCAGGTAATTTCACTTGACCAATTGTTGAATCCTAACATAGTGCTTCACTTCTGTTTGACATCTAAAACAAGTATTATAACAGATAAGCCTAAGTCCCAAGCAAGTTGGGGTTGGTTATAAGAACTTCACTGCCCATGTTATTCCATTTACCTCTATATGACATCTACTTCTCTTAAGAAATGAAAGAATGTTTGTCCTAACGGATTTCACGATCCATCATACTCCTTCCGTCCCATTTTATATGACACCGTTTGACTTGGCACACGGGGGTTTAAGAAAAAAGGAAGAGTTTTGGATCTTGTGGTCTAAAACAATCCTTAGATATTTGTGTGGTTGTAAATCATTTCATTAAGGGTAAAAGAGGAATTTTAAAGTTATAAATTGTTTCTAATTGTAGTAAGGTGACATTCTTTTTGGGATGGACTAAAAGAAAAGGTGCCACCTAAAATGGGAAGTAGGGAGTAGTATTTAATTTTGCTATTTACTGTTGTGTAATCTCTTCTTATGAACAAATAGCTTTTTAAGTTTTTAATGATGAAATGATCACATTTCATGGTCCTGATATAAAGATTACACTTCATGGCCTTATATTTTGGGTATTTGCAATTTTTATGCCTTTTGTATTAAGTTGGCAAAGTAAGTCGGTTTGAAGAACCATATAAAAGAGGAAGGATTGCGATGGGTTGATGATCAGTGTAGAAACAGTCTTATTATGATTGAATTTTGAGTACATGCATTTTTGCCCCCAACGAATTTTTGGATTGACGATTGAGGTATCTTTGTATGATTGCATATTTAGTGTAGCTACTGAAATGCAATGCTCATAGTTTGATGAGTGATTTGATCTTTTTAGATTATAAATGCCCTACATTGTTTTCTTTGGGATAAGGTATCTAAATTTATTAATGATGGGGAAACCACATGTACAAGATGTATTCAAAAAGTAAGAGGACCTACACAATTGTCCTTATGTTAATTTTTTGTTTTTTGAAGTTGACCAATTATGTCATGTCTTGAGTTGCACGCGCTAAGATTCGAAAACACAAAACATGAAGTAGCTCAAGCTCTACATGGAACGACAAATCTCAAGTACCCAATGACAAGGCATCTAAATATAACTTCAAAATATGAAAGCTATTAAGATTTGAGGGGTTTGTCCATGGTCAAGGATAAAAGTGCACAATACTTTTGGAAGCCCATGCGTCCAAAGTGCAAAAACAAAAATCACGGAACATTAGAACTTGAAATTCTAGAATCAAGCCCCAATAATTTGTTCTTCTGTGACATCCAAATGCTTTTTGAAGGAACTCTCAACTTTAAACTCTCAATCAAGCCCCAATAATTTGTTCTTCTGTGACATCCAAATGCTTTTTGAAGGAACTCTCAACTAAGCCATTTTTTGATACCTTTCGTGGAGGAGATTATAGTGCACAATTGATTTTTATATGACATGTAGCATGTAAAGCACATATCTGTATATATCTGACCAGATCTTAGATAGATGTAAATGGATCTTGCACTTGGCATAACAAAAAAGACACCCTATACAAACGGAAATGTCATCATGAATAACTTAAAGGACTAAGTAGCATATCAAGTGAAGCTCAAAAAGAATCGTTACAAACCAGAGAATAAGAAGACAGACAAATAGAACAGGAATTTGTACAATGAACCCCCCCCCCCCCTCTCTCTCTCTCTTTTCTTCATTTCTTAAATTTAGAATCGAAGAAGTAAAATTGCTTTTCACTGGGATTGCACCTATCTGTTTGATGTGGGTGCTTCTTTGACCTCTGTCCATGACTTGGCTTACCCATGGAGGAGGCCAACATTTGGCTTCAGATTGTTCAATACTTAGAATGATGGTGAGAACTCTTTAAATAACATTTAAAAGAAAAAAGAACATGATCGCTTTAAAAACATTATGATTTCTTAAAATAACATCATTCCCACCTTTTATTGAATTCACTTGCATTTGGCTTCTCTAAAAGAAGTCCCAACGAATACCAGGTCGCCTAGTTGCTAACTCTAGTAAAACTTTTGTCACCTCAAATACCTCTAGTCGTGGATTCAAACACTCCCAAGAGTCTGGAATTTGATTGGAGAAAGGTAGGGCAGGTTCATTATCAGTCGAGTTCCAAACTGTGCATCTAGTTATAATAAAACTAAAACTTTTGCTGGCCATGGATCAAGCTACAATGGATTGGATTTTCTTTTTTTTAATAAGGAGCGGCGATGAATTGGATTTGACTCTACTTTCTTGGTTGTTGCGTTCCCTGAGAGTGGTAGCTAGATATTTGCAAAGCAAGGGAAGTAAAATACCAATCACACAGGTGCAATGTGTATACGATGCATATATCACTCCATTTGGTTTTGATTTTTGAAATATTCATTTGACAGGATTGTACAATTCAAGTTTTAGCAGTTTCTAGTTTTTACTATTTTAGGCCTAAATGAAGCTGCCCATATCATTCTTCTTGCCAATGCTTGAAATATGATATTCTACCTAATGTTTTTGTCTTATTTCCTAGTGATTTGATCTTATATTTATGTTGATTTAGGTACATTTACTGAAAAAGAAAATGACGAAGGACACACTGGAAAGCAGCGCAAGGGTGAATCAACTAATATCAAGGTATTTAGTGAAAAAATCTTGTGATTTAAAAAGAAGAGAAATTAAGAATAAAAAAGGACCTTTTCCTCTGTGTACCTCACATTGTTGGACTGTTCCTTTATGGACATCTACTGATTCTCTTTGGGTTTTCAGGCTAGCTAATATCTTAAATACTTTGTGATCTTCAGGTTTTATCTCCAGCCAACATTGCAAAAAAGATGAAACTGAAATTTACAAAAGCCTGGATATCATTCCTTAGACTAACACTTCCTGTTGATGTTTACAAAGAGGTAAATAACAGTTCCATTGACTGGATATCTATTTCATGCATTGGAACAGGGTTTTGGTACTTGTATTATCTTTTTATTTCCATTTTCCAGGAACATTTGTACTTCCATGATCTCTGCTCTTCTCCTCTTTTCTTATCCGGTATCTCTTGATCCAAGTTGTGTAAATGATGCTGTCATATTACACCTTGATTCTTATTTGACCTTTTAAAGTTTTGTAGTGCATAGCATGTTTATGTGAAGAAATATAAATGTGTCCTATTGTTAATAGTCCCTTTATATATGATTTAGCATTTTCATGAATTTATCTTTATCGTGAAATTGTGAAATTTTATCCTTACTATAGCTTTGACCAACCTCAACTAGCCTTTGAAAGCCGATGGGGAGCAATTCTGGGGCGGAAAAGTAAAATCTATGCCACATAAATTTTTCTAATGACAGATCATCCAGAAGAGAGGTAGTTTCAAGTATTTTCGGTTGATTATCCAAGGAAATAGAGAGATTGACGAGGATGTCACTCATCGTATTTGTACAGTGTGTGGATGAAATGAGGTTGGCTTTTGGAGTCTTGTGTGATAAGAGGTGCCACCTAGAATAAAGGCAAGTTTTACAGAGCGGTAGTTAGACCAACTATGTTGTATGGCGCGGAGTGTTGGCCAGTCAAAAACTCACATTCAGAAGATGAAAGTGGTGGAGATGAGGAT
This sequence comes from Solanum piurae, assembly GCA_029582685.1. Taxonomy (NCBI): domain Eukaryota; kingdom Viridiplantae; phylum Streptophyta; class Magnoliopsida; order Solanales; family Solanaceae; genus Solanum; species Solanum piurae. Next base: position 17,220 of record JAJOOO010002985.1, on the reverse strand, counting down.
ATTATGATGGATGTGTGGGTATATCAGAAGAGAGAATTAAAAATGAGGATATTTGAGACTAGGTGGGGTGACTTCGGTGGAGGACAAGATGCGAGAAGCGAGGTTGAGATGGTTTGGGTATGTGATGAGGAGGAGATGCACAGATGCCCCAATGCGGAGGTGTGAGTGATTGGTTGTGGATGGATTCATGAGAGGCAGAGGTAGACCAAAGAAATATTAGGGAGAGGTAATTAGACAAGACATGACACAATTGCAGCTTACCATGGACATGACCTTACATAGGAAGGTGTGGAGGATGCGAATTAGCGGAGAAGGTTAATGTGTAGGAGTGCGTCCCTACTAGTTGGTGGGAGTGCTTTGTCTTGTGTCCTTACTAGTGGTCGTAGGATTACTCTTGTAGTTTCTTGTTCCTCGGTTTTTGTGAATTATCTATTATTTCATGTAGTTTGTTTGTAGTATTACATTGTTATAGTACTGGTATGTTACTGTCTGTTGTTTTTGTTAAGATATAGTCTATTGTACTTCCATTATGTCTTTTCCTAGTTTGTCTTCGTCTTGTGCCGGGGGTCTATTGGAAACAACCTCTCTACATCACCTCCAAGGTAGAGGTAAGGTTTGCGTACAGACTACCCTCCCTAGACCCCATTGTGTGGGACTACACTGGGTATGTTGTTGTTGTTTTACCCTCTTAACAATTTGGTTGAAGTGGTATTATTCCACAGCCAGCTTTGTTTGTGATTCTGTTCTGCTTTCTTACTCCTGAACACGATTATTATGATGATTTTTAACATTCTCTTTTGCTTTCTGATCTCAGGTTCTGGTTAACCTTCATCAAGTTGTTATTCCCTATCTGTCTAATCCTCTTATGTTGTGGTAACACATTGGACTTTCTTCTTGTTTGTCTCATTGATTCTATTCTTTCATACTTGATAAGTTTTGTTGAGTAACTGCAGTACTTTTTCATATGCAGTGATTTCTTAACGCGGTCATATGATATTGGTGGGGTAGTCAGTGTGATGGCTCTTAGCAGCTTGTTTGTTCTCATGACACAACACAGTCTTGAATACCCCAACTTCTATGAAAAGCTCTATGCTCTATTGGAACCTTCTATTTTTATGGCAAAACATAGGGCGAAGTTCTTCCAGGTAATAGCAAAAACTTGTATGTTCCCCTCTTTGTATTGGTTTGCTATGTGGACAATCAGACTATCAGTTCTGCTTTGAGGGATTGTAGTTTGTGCTTAAAAGGTTTTGGTTTGGAGTTCTTCTTGACTTGAGCTGCTATACCAAATCCCATATGTAACATAAATTTCCACCTGAGGGCAAGTACTTCGACCGAAAATATGTACATCTTTGTTGCATGCCCAAGGAAAGTGTGAATTACTGTACACTTGGAAATGTTCTGCATATGCTACATTTTCTGCATATGGTTTTAAGATTACTGTCATCTCTGTAGTTTAGGAAGTGGATTTTAGGTTCATAAAGTTCATCGTAGTTCCATCATTGGTTCTCTGGAGAATTGCATTCTGAACTGATCTTATCAAGCAGATAAGGGGATATCTGAATTATGTGATATTTTGTGTATTGCTTCATTGAAAAATCAGTTGATTCCTGAGCACAATAAAAGAAGATGCCAGTACAGCATGGTTTACTTGTCAATTAATTTGCTTTATCGTCTTTGATGGAAATACCTTTTTCAATACGTCGCAATATGTCAGATCTAGCTATTATGTTTATGGACACTAACTACAGAATGTCACTTGCAGCTTCTTGATTCGTGCCTGAAATCACCACTTCTTCCTGCATATTTGGCGGCTGCGTTTTGTAAAAAACTCAGTCGGCTATCGATCGCTGTCCCTCCTTCAGGAGCATTAGTCATTATTGCTCTAATTCATAATCTCTTACGGAGACATCCTTCAATTAATTGCTTGGTGCACCAGGTAAGACTATGGAGTCTTGCCCTACTTTTATGCTGAAGTCATTGTTTGAGATGTCGTATCTATGTGGGACAGTGAAGGGATAAAGTGAGACTTAGAGAACCCCTAGTTTATGTAGAAGACAAATTTGTTGAGTAGAGTGGATGTACAACACTCATATAGTTGACCCCAACTAATATGGGATTGGGGAATAGTTATTATTTTTTAATGAATGGATGACACACATAAGTGCAAAATATTTCTGCTCGGAAAATGTCAATAGTAAAGTTTTTTGCCTGCTGCCTCATCACTGTGACAGTTGTAAAACTCATATTTGAGATAAAAATTCTTTGTAGGAGGATGGTAATGAGACTACTAAAGACATTACAGGAGCAGAGAGTGGGGCTAACGATGATAGCACTGAAGCCTCCAGTCCCAGCAGAGAAATGTCAAGCGTCAAACCTAGCATTGATCCTTTTGATGACAAGCAGGCTGATCCTTTGAAGACTAACTCAATGAGTAATTTTCTTGTTTCATTAGTTGTCATATTTTAAAGTTCAATCAGTCAGCAATTTCACAAACAAAATCAATTTTTTTAATAAAGTTAATTGTTCAGCTACCACAGTCTGCTATACCATTTCTTGTTTCTTTCTAAATTGAGTTGAAAAGGCATTCCCATGACCTTATTACTCTAAGCTTCAGTCGTTCAACCAATGTAGTGTCAAGCGTTTTGCCATCTCCTCTTTTTTCTTTCTAATCAATTAAAAGGCTTTTCAAAGTCCCCAATCAACTTGAATTGGTACTTGTCTTTGTTTTTTGGTTATTAGTATTATTACTTTTTTTTTGGTGGAAAGGGATGGCGAAGGAATTACTTGACCTTTCTTAGCTACAGGATCTTTGCATTGATGTTGGGAACAAGTGTAATTTCTTCTTTGGCATTTCAACTTTTGTTTTGTTAGCGTAACTTGATTAAGTGTACCTTTAAGTGGATGTTAAGTTTTATGGACCAACATTCTCAGTGTTTTTGCTTCAGTCATTAGAAATGTTTGGGTGTTGGGGTATTTGTAAGGTAAAGAAGTGATCGCATTCCTCAATGTAAAGTTTTTCCTTTTATATGTTTATGACACTATTCTTGACTTATATGATGTGTTAAATTTCTACCATTTTACAGGGAGCTCTCTGTGGGAAGTTGACACACTCCGTCATCACTACTGCCCGCCAGTTTCAAGGTAAATGTATCATATGATTATAGCTTTTCCTGTGTCAACGTGCATTAACGGTTAGTTTAATTGAGCCTTTGATTGAAGTCTCTTTACTTTTTTCTTTACGTGTTAGATTTGTTTTGTCCCTTGAGAACGATTTGACAGTCAGAGCTAAAACTACTGAAGTATCAGTCAAAGATTTCAGCTCTGGTTCATATGCAACAATTTTTGGTGATGAGGTAATGTTCACTACACAACTATATTTGTTTTGGTTATATAATCATTCACTTCTTGGTTGACAATACTTTTTTCTTAGAGAAGTTTGCTCCAATTGGCTTACATACTTTCTTCATTAATATGATTACTTCTGTAACCGATGAATTGTGTCGTTTGGTTAAATGGCCTGAGTTTCTTTTCCATTTATCTTTAGGGGTTGTCATAGTATTTTAGGTTTTTGGCGTTTCTTTTGCTGGTTTAAGCATTTTAGATCCTCCTTTATCGTATGCTGGCCATCTGCCTCATTTACTATATCCGTTAATGTTCCATGTAATAGCATTCTTACTATAATACCTCGTTGCAGATTAGGAGGCGAGTTAAACAGGTCCCTCTTGCGTTCTACACAGCAACTCCAACTATGTTGTTTCCGGAGTCAGATTTTCTAGGTTGGACTTTCAAAATGAAGGATAAGGATAGTAGTAGTACAGTGCTGGACAACACATCAAAAGAAAATGATCATATTTCTGCAAAACGAAGTCGGGTGGAGGAGACCTCATGATTTTATCAGAACCAAATGGTACTCAACCTTTTATCAACGTTCGTTACTAATTTTTTGTTCTTTCTAATTTGTATCATGATTCATTCAAATTTCTCCTTCCTTTCTTTCAGGAAGCAATTTTTTTGACAATTTCACTAAGCTGTACTTGAATGCTTAGTGGCTTAATTAAAGTCTTGTATTTTGTCACTGTAGACTAGTCAGGGAGAGGATATAAATTTTGGGAGAATTTAGTCATTTACTGTTTGCCCACGAAGCTCAAAAATATTACCAGAAAAAAATACCCATTTTAGAAATATTATATTGTATACCAAATTTTGGTATGTATGTCATATAGTTTTGGGGGATGCATTTCTTATTGTATTGTCTTATACCTTAAAGAAGTTGTTTTGGTTACCTGGATGGATGGGATAGATAATGATATCTAATGACTTCTGAGATGAATTATCCCACCTTTTTATGTACAATATTATTTTTGGGTCTAACTAATACTCATAACTAAATGCGGGATAAAATAATCGTGGCATTTAATTTTGGTATTGTCATTCCTTGTTCCATTGACCAATCAATGTGTGATTCAATTATTTTTACTTTTCTTTTATATGTAATTTATAAAACAGCACAATTTTGTACTGTGCAAATTTAGTCCACCTTTATAATCATGTAATATTCCCATAAATTTGTCCCAATGAATGTAGACATTGTTTGCAATAAATTTTCTCCGAACTACGAAAAATAAATTGCAATTATAAATAAATAAACAATATTTTTATTGTTAACATTGTGTGTACGAGGAAACAATAAAGCATGACAGAAGAACTTTTGTCCCTAATTACTTGTCCATTTTGACAAATTAAGAAATGACATATGCTTTTTACCTATTATACCCTCAATTAACTACTTTAAAAAAGGTAGAACTTCTTGAAAATATTAAATTTTTAATTCGTTCACTTCATAATTAATAGAGGTAAAATGATAAACTCACTATGTCAATAATTATTTTCTTACTAGGTGAGCCAATTCAAAAATGGACAAGTAATTAGGGACAAAGTATTACTAACACAAAATATACTCTAGGTGTTCATATCTCACCTAATTGATCTTTCAAAAATATGTAATTGAATACCTCATTCATGTGGAACTTCCTTATGAATAAGTAGGGCCTTAATCACGTGGTGCAGTAGATGAGGTTGATTTTGTCTTGATCAGAGGTCTTTGGTTCAAGCCTTAATTGAAAGTGCTTCCTTTCGAATGAAGCCTATTCGATGCGGATTCAGATTCGTTAGACTTCAATACAGATATCGGGGGAAAACCAAAAGTAACATTATTAATAGGATAGGATGCATTAGTACCTCACTTTTTCATGTTTGGATACACATGTATGTTGAACTAATTTTAGCAATGTCACTTCAACTGTTTGTCATCATGTCTATTTATTCTTAATGAAATAATTTACAGTCGCACATAAATATAAGACTTCTTTTATATCATAAATTTCAAAAATCGATTTTCTTTTTTTATGATCCATATCAAATTAAACTAGATCATATAAAGTGAAACGGAAGGATTACATACAACAAACATATGAGGTGAAGGTTATATCATGATTAGCTTAGGGGGGAGTAGAGCCTACCAATATCTCACTTTTTAGGTTAAATCTTGTTTAGTGAATCCTATTGGTCTTGGTGACATCCATTATGGAGTGCAGTATCCAATGAATATCCAAATTCATAAGTGGGGGTTCTTGTTGATGCTATATATGTTTGGATAAATTTGTGTCTATTTTAGGTTTTTTTTTTAATAAAATATTTGTTACTTTTATCCATAATAGATAATTAAATAATTCTGTTCACGAAAATTAAAAAGGATGAAAAAAAATCATTAAATGAGATTCTTGCTGTTTTTTTTTTTGCTGTTTGGATTTCAGAATTCAGTGCTTTGGAAATCCTTTTTTGTTTTTAAAATAAGTGGTATTTTAGTATAATTTTTTTTTTCAAATTAAGTGTTATTTTAGAAATCCAGACAAAAAACAATATATTCCTTCAACTCTATAATTACATATACTTTTCATCTTTTTAATGATGTTTAGTTTTCAAAAACTATTTATTAAATAAAATAGTTTAATAAATCATACATTATATTTATTAATTGTTTAATAGATCTAATTTTTATTAAGGTGATATTTATTTTGGAATGGAGCGAGTGTCATATTTGTAATATTTAAAAAATTTAAAGTATACTCTTTTTGTTTGTTTTTCTTGTGTAATATTTTTAAAAATAAATATTCACTTCAATTTGTCACTTAATATGCTAAGAAAAGATAACTTTTTTTTTATATTTTACCCACAAAATTAGTTACTTCTATAATTTTGTAAGACTGCAACTATAAACATTAATTAGTACTCTCTTTGTTCACTTTTAATTGTCATGTTGCGTTTTTCAAAAGTCAATTTGACTAATTTTTAAAGTTAAATTAGATTACATTAATTCGATATTTTAAATAAAAAATTTAAATATTCAAAATTATACGAAAAATATTATAAATTCCAATTTTTTACATATCAATATGATGATAAAAATACACCGTTAAAATATTAGTCAAAATTATTATCGTTTGATTCTAAAAAAGGAAACTATGACAATTAAAAATGAACAGAGATAGTATAAATATTTTGATAAAATATTAATTATTATTTTTTAAAAGTCGTGTCACATAAAATATACACGTACCTACCAAAGACACGTGGCTTTATGATATTTCGAGGCATTGCCATATTTGGACTGCTTTAACATACTGGAGTGGTATTTTTAATTAAATCAAATATTCATAGCATGTGTGCATGTTCCCTCCCTTCAATTTTATGCATTTTAATTAGTAATTTGATTTTATGAACATAAAAATGTATTATTAGTACTAATAGTTTGTTTGATTAATTTTTTAAAAAAATATTTATCTAGAGAGTTTGAGATATTTGATCAAATTTTGTTCTTTGAAAATCTGTACTTTTTGCATAAAAACAAAAGTTGAAGCATGTAATTTCTCCTAAAAAAATACTTTTCAAAAGTTTGACGAAGAACTTTTTTTGGTTCTACATTCATAAAAATATCTTTTAAATTAATCAGCTAAATGTAAATTATTATTCTCTAACTTTTTTGTTTTTTAAAGCTTGATAAAATATGGTTTGAATATAAAAAAAATTGCTTTTTTTATAATCACATTGGAGAGAAAATATATTCATTTATCTGAATAAAGATTGTACTGAAGTGATGAGTAGTGCATCATCTTTAATGTCCTTTCCTAATATGAAACTTTCCAACTTGAATTTAGACCCAACAAGAGAATTCCTGGCGCTATTAGTTGATCATTCTTCATTTTACACAATATTTAAGAAATTATAAATAAAATGATCAATATTATTAATTTATCTTTATCCATATTGATGAACATCAAAATAAATTTATGAAAAATATGCTTAATGGCATATGACATATGAATAGATATCATTAAAATAAACACTCCTTCCGTTTACTTTTACTTGTCATTTATTTCTAAAATAAATTTACATTTTTATTTGTCACTTTTGACATATAAAAAAAAAGACAATTAGCTTTTTCCATGTTTTACCCTTAACATTAAATACTATTTTCTAGATCAATTTCAAAATCCAATACTAAACATTAATTAGTAAGGATAATGTAATAAAATACCTAAATCAATAATTATTTTCTTAATAGATATGCCAAGTCAAATAATGATAAGTAAAAATAAACAAAGGTAGTAAAACATAATTAATGAACTCTTGAAAAAAAAAACTTTAAGAAATTCCAAATTTATTTATGCTTTCAAAGAGTACTTATTAATTATAAGGTATAAAATGAGATTTTTTTAGTTACTAATATTATCTTGATTTTGTATGTAAATATGCCGTTTCAGGTACATATTTTTAGTAAAATGATCAATTAATAATATAAATTTCTTTCTAATCAAAATAAATTAATGACTTGATATATTATCTTAATTTAATAAGTAAATAAAATTGTTATATATTTTTAGTAAGATAATCAACTAATACTAAATTAATTAGGCACTAGTAGTATATTATTACAACCATTTAATTGAAGCTGACCATTGTTGGAGTTGAACCTCCATTTATTCTCTTTCTTTCTCTTTCCTTTCTTCTTCCTCCTCATCTAGAGGAAAAATTGCTCTCTTCCTCCTTTTTTCTTTCAGATCTATCCTTCTTCTTCGCTAAATTTCCATTTCATCTTTCTCCTCTGTAAGTTCTTGTTTTTATTTTCATGTATTTGATCCAATATTCATCAAGCAAAGTTCTATATTGATCTGTTTCCAATACGTTCTATCTTCTTCATTTCAGCTTCTTTACAAATTCTGTGAATTACCCAGTAATTTTTTTACTTTTTTTTCAGTTTATTGAAGAAAAAAATTGTGAATGACGAAGTTGTTATTGATTCTGACATTGCCGAGCTGAGGGGTTGTTGTGATTTTGTGTTTGTTTGATGGGCAATACATGCCGTGGATCTATTGGAGGCAAAACTTTTCAGGGCTACGCTCAGCCTGACGATAGTTCCTGCTCCACCAATCATAACCCTTCTTCCGGCAATTCTTATTCTTCTTCTGACAATTTTTCTCCCACCAGTAACGCTCAACAGAATAGCAATCACAAGAAGGAGCATTCTTTGTCTCTTGTTAGTCCCAGAAAAGCTAGCATGAATCGTTCCGGGAGTAATCAGGCTTATTATGTAATGGGTCACAAGACCCCGAATATTCGCGATCTTTACACTTTGGGAAGGAAATTAGGACAAGGGCAGTTTGGGACTACTTATTTATGTACAGAGAATTCTACCGGTGCTGAGTATGCCTGTAAATCAATCTCGAAGAGGAAGTTGATTTCGAAGGAGGATGTTGAAGATGTTAGAAGGGAAATTCAGATAATGCATCATTTGGCTGGTCATAGGAATATTGTTACTATTAAAGGGGCTTATGAGGATCCTTTATATGTTCATATTGTCATGGAGATATGTAGTGGCGGTGAGTTGTTTGATCGGATCATACAACGAGGACATTACAGTGAGAGAAAGGCTGCTGAATTGACTAAAATTATTGTTGGGGTTGTGGAGGCGTGTCATTCTCTTGGTGTTATGCATAGAGATCTCAAACCTGAGAATTTCTTGTTGGTTAATAAGGATAATGATTTCTCTCTCAAGGCCATTGATTTTGGACTCTCTGTTTTCTTTAAGCCAGGTAAATGATGTGAAAGCTTACCTTTTTGGTCTTAATTGCTTTTGTTGGGATGTTAATCATTCTTGTGTTAGAGAATACAGTTTCTTTTTTCGTTTTTTAATGAATTGATGCTTCTCTTTTCACCTATGCAATGCTTAGTTATCAAACCTGTGTTTTATTTCCTCAAGAATAGGTTTTGCATGCTTGGATTAATGCCTCTCTGTTGAGATATCACGGCTGTATTTTCCACTGAGATAGTTTCTAAGTTGATGCTGGAATCATTACTAAAGTGCATTCTTGGAGATGCTTATATATATCCCTAACTTGTCACATTTGGGAGATCAGTAAATATTGGTTTCTGAGATTCTGATTTAGTAGGGACAGTCATTCGATCATTTCCTTATATTGTAATGTTGGTTGATTGGTATTCGTTGTTTGCTCCTGCAGGACAAATATTCACAGATGTTGTTGGTAGTCCATATTATGTGGCTCCTGAGGTGCTTTTGAAGCATTATGGTCCTGAAGCTGATGTGTGGACAGCAGGAGTCATACTCTACATACTGCTAAGTGGTGTGCCACCATTTTGGGCTGGTATATCCTCTAGTAATCTTAAATGGTATGTTCTCAACTTTCTATGCATCTCCATAAACTCACAATCTGAGTTCTACAGAAACACAGCAGGGAATATTTGATGCAGTTCTGAAAGGGCACATTGATTTTGACTCAGATCCTTGGCCGTTGATATCTGAGAGTGCAAAAGATCTTATCCGGAAGATGTTGTGCATGCAGCCCTCAGAGCGGTTAACTGCTCATGAAGTATTGTGTATGTTTATCTAATTACCTTATTATGTGAAAGCAACCTTTTATTTGTCTATCAAGGGGATATTTTTGTTTTAGCTTCATTTATTCTCCTTGTTGATGATAATCTGGCTGGTCTTGCTTGATGTATCAGTGGAGAAAGCAGATTTGTAATGTTGTCCTGAAACTTTATTTGTTCTTTTCATTGGTGATGAATATGGGGATTCTTTTTATTATGGTTACACAATCAAGAGAAGCAAATTTTGTAACGATGTTATGCTTTGTCAAAGTTGAATTATTATGTAACAGTTTTGGTCCATCATGACCGGAAATGTGTCGATTTGCACTGTTTAAAGTGTATCAAATTGCATCTGTGTAGTATACATGTGCCTACATCAATGAACTAAGGTTCATATTACAATATCCTCTAAATTCTGCAGGTCATCCTTGGATTTGCGAAAATGGTGTCGCTCCTGATAAAGCACTGGATCCTGCAGTACTTTCTCGCCTTAAACAGTTCTCTGCTATGAACAAGTTAAAAAAGATGGCTTTGCGGGTACGTGTTCAAATCTTGTTATGAATTTATGCGTCAAGAAATACTGTAAAACTCAGGTTCTTCCATGTCAAATCAAACCAATGTAGTAATATTTTTGACAAACTTCATTGTGTTTCCTCTGGGTTCTTCCAGGTGATTGCTGAAAGCTTGTCTGAAGAAGAGATTGCTGGTCTGAGAGAGATGTTTAAGGCCATGGATACTGACAGTAGTGGTGCAATTACATTTGATGAACTAAAAGCAGGGTTGAGAAAATATGGCTCTACGTTAAAGGATACGGAGATACGGGAACTTATGGATGCGGTAAGGCAATCTTTATTGCAAAGTGATTAAAATATGTTTCCAACATCTTCCTCAAATTACTAATGACGAGACTATCTACTATGGAAGTTCAGAATCTTCATCTCTGTAGAATTGCACAAGTTAATGATGGTGAATTCTATCTGTTTGGAAAGAGGAGAGTTGAATTGGAATTTTGGCTCTCTACTGTGTTAAATTAATTGAGTACTTTTGTAGCTTTTGAAGCTCATTTTCAAGTTGCTCAGCTTTTCTTTTGTGTGTCACAAGTCCTTGAAAGTTGAGGAAATTGTTCGAGCTAAACTCTGACTTGGAATCACTTCATCTCTTGTTTCGGTCCACATGATTTCTCTGTTGATCTTTCTAGTGTCCCTCAACTACAAACATGTGTTTCTATGAGGTTCATGCAAAGCTCCTTTAAACTATCTAAGGCGATTGATGTAGCTAACTCACAATTTCAGGCTGATGTTGACAATAGTGGAACTATTGACTATGGAGAATTCATTGCGGCAACTGTTCATCTTAATAAATTGGAGCGCGAGGAACATCTCATGGCAGCATTTCAATATTTTGACAAGGATGGAAGTGGTTACATAACAGTTGATGAGGTCCAGCAAGCTTGTATAGAGCATAACATGACAGATGTTTACTTTGAGGATATTATAAGAGAAGTCGATCAGGATAATGTAAGTCCACTGTTTTAGAACATAAATTTGTCTTTTAGGTACTAAATATGAAACTGAAGTTCTTTACTAGTTTACCAGACATCTCTGTTTATTCATCATGTTTGGAGTTTTGGATGCACTCAGATTCTTTTCAAAAGTATCTTTGAAGATTATGTTATAGTTTATTTGGTCTGATTGCCTAAGCTAAGTCTCTCAGCCTCTCATTTTCTAGTCACACTTGTGGAATTATAACTATGCATGGATTATAGGATTCATTAAGGTGAATGGAAAATGTAACTTATGCTCATAGATCCAAGTGTTTAAAAAGGAACAATGAGAAGATAAAGTACTAAATTATGTAGTACAAAACTTAGAGACATCTCTAAGTATTTTAAATCACGTTAAATATTTCTTGAGTATGAGCCTGCTTGATCAAACTTTTCTAAAATCTGCTTATTTTGAGTAGTCAATAAGTGTTTTTTGAGAAGTACTTTGGAACTGTAGTAGTTAGTGTTTGGCCAAATCATTTGAGAAGTGCTGTTAAATATTAGAAAAGTTGTTTTGAGTATGGTCAATCCTTTCAAAAAGTGCTTTTAAGCGTCAGTACTTTATTATTATTTGAGACTTTGATTAAGTTTTTCAATTTGGTTAATTGAATTCATTTTGTGTGAGATTTGCATAAAGAAAGAGTTGGGAAGATAATGGCAAAAATCCACGGTGAAGAAGGAGAAGGGGACAACAGTTTAATAGTTGATCTCCTTTTGAAAATCAATAAGGGATAGTTTCGTAAATAAAAATTATTGATAAGGATATGTAGCTTCTTCCATACCTCAGGAGAACTGATTTTGCTGTTGTTTAAAAGCACATTCCATTTTGCCCAAACACCTAATCTCCATCAAAATTTCTTTTAGCTTCCCAAATGTTTGGCACAAACTCACATCGTCATCAGTTCAGTAGATTTTATGCCTCCACGCAGGCAAAACCCAATAATATAATTCCTTAGAGTTTGTGCCTGAATCTGCCCACCATGTAGGCAATATTACCTCTGGAAAATCTCTGTGATTATATGCATATAATGGTTCGTTTGTTTTTATATTTGTTGCCTGTCATATATGCTAATCTGTTTCCTGGTGCACTTCTTTCCAGGATGGACGAATTGATTATGGAGAATTTGTTGCTATGATGCAAAAAGGAAATCCGTGTATAGGGAGACGTACAATGCGAAATAGTCTGAATTTGAGCATGAGAGATGCACCGGGAGCTCAGTAGCTTCTCAGACAGACATCTCTAGTAGGTACATTCCTGCCCCCTTTTTTTCTTTCAAATTTATCCTTTTTTGTGGAAATGCATCAGTTTTACTGCTTGCATTGTGTTTGGTGTACTTATGAAAAATCTTAAAATGTTCTTTTCTACTGAAAATTGAATTGGAAGGCGTGTATCCATTCTACATTTAGAGTTCTTTAACTTTTGGACTTTTGAGTCTTTTAAGATTTTTTTCCTATTCAGCTCTTAAGGTTATGCACTCACTTAGTCACTTGGGCTGTCCTACATAAAATTGTAAAATGATTGGGCTGATTTTTGGGGTTGAGACCTTGAAGAAGAAGCATTAGTGAGAGTTTCTTATTGACAATTGATTGGCAATGTATAAGAGGGGCTGGTTTTAAACTATTTGCAATGGCTCTCATATTGAGAAATTCTGTATAGTGGCATTTGATCACACAGCTCCTTGACAACCGCATTAATGATTCAACCTTGTTTTTTCAATTGGCAGTGGTGCATATTGTGTCTGTTTTGTTATTTGTGTCAGCCTTGCACCTCCTTTGAGTAATGCTTGAGTCGCAACATCAAGGTCTGATATAGGAGTTACTAGGGCCAAGGTTTGCCAACTATCTTGTACGGTTATTCACTATATTGTAGTGGAAGTTGCTAAGAAAATTTGATTGAACCTTTGAAGTTCAGTGAGGTGTATGTGATAATCTGGTGTGCTTCCTTACGAGATTATAATGTTTTCAGTATCCCAATTTGGATATTCGATTGAAGTGACCATGATGTTGATCAGTATTATCAGACCTATGGTTTTGTTTAGTTGGCTTGAAACGATAACAATGTGGAGCTCATAATTGGATGGGGAGAGGAAGGGGTTTGGGAAATGGGTGGGAAATCAGCTCAAGGGGAGTCTGTACAGGGCTGTATCTAGCTCATGATGTTCTTTTTCAGGGCAGAGAACAAAATGACATGGTTCAGGTCAAGAATCATGCAATATGAAAATGCATGAATTAAAGGAAGATACAGTGAGGACGGGACTTTAGGTCTGACATTGGCTTACTTTTTTCATCTTAGGCAAGACTACCCCAAAATATGTTGTGATTTATCAGGAGCTTAACCGCATTTGGGACTGACTCAGTCTTGTAGGTGGCTTCAGTTGATGTGGAAAAGAACAGTAATCCCATTTCAAGAGAGTGAAGGATGAGTGAGAACTTTTCCATCAATCAACTATAGTTCAAACTTAAACTAGTTGGGGTAGGCTATATGGATTCTCTCTATCGATCTTCTGTATTCACGCTCTTATCAGAAAAGAAAAATCTATTGGGTTTTCTCACAGTAGATGATTATTTGAAATGTTGTCTTGCATCATCCAGATTTGCAACTTAACATGCTTGGTGGAGCATTCATGAGGTATGAATGAGAATTTGGGACACCCAGGTGGTACAGAGTTTATATTGGGGAAGGCAACACAAAACTTGGTGGTTTGGTGAACAGACTATGTTTGATCTCTTGAAGATCTGCTCGTGAATATGCTATCAAAATGTATGATGGTATGCATTAGTAGCATGTTGTAAGTTGATTTTGATGTAACTTAACTGTGAAGGTCCTTTGATGGCTTCATTGGAACAAAAAGTAAAATAGTTGGAAAGAAAAGGGCTAATGATGCATAGGAGAAGAAGCTATCATACTTTTTGGTTTTGAGTCCGAACAGAGGGGGAGCGTGGGGTTATGTCGAGCTAAGAGGGGAAGAGAGTCGGGAAGTAGATTTATGAATTCAGTAGAAATTCATGCTTTGCTTTTGAGTGGAGGCAGAAAATTGGTGTTTTGAGATATATTTTCTTAGCCAGCTTCCAAAAAAGATTGAAAGATTAACGAGATTGATAGGTTTACAAGTTTCAATGAGAGCAAAGTTTCAAGCATTTCTTCGAGTTCTAATTGAATTGTTGAGATCCAAAGTCCATTTGCTAATTTCTCTTTACAAGAAGCGATGAACCATTATCTCCTTTGTGAAAATTACATAATCCTAACTTTCTTAGCTCTCCTAAAAGAAAATTACATTAATGCTGTTTTGGGTTCTACTAAAGAAGATTGGCGTTGATCATGTATTCTGCTAAAGAAGTTTCTAATTTTGGCACTGGCTAGTTTGCAGGTTGTACAGAAAAGAGGCCAGGGCAATAGACTTTCATCCAGTAACATCCAGTACCTTCGAGTTTGCGTAGAAGAGGATGAGTGAAAGACCCTATCGGACAGCTCTATGCTTCCACGATTTGTTGTGAGCTTTTTATTTAGTTCTTAGTGTTGAAAATGTTCCAACTAATGTGTTCAAATTAGTTGTGTTCTTTAGTTGAGGCCTTCGTTCTTGTTTCAAATTGTTAAATTAAGTTGTTTTATCTTATGATGTCTTATTCCATGAATGATTCTTCACCTTTTCTACTCGTGCTAATTTATGCTATTTATTTTTATTCTTGTTTATAGTAATACTGTTATGTTGTACTTTGTTTTTTTTTTTTAAATTTGCTTGGAGGCATATCAATATTTTGGTACAAGGAACTAAGAGAAGTCATTAGCAGAGAATGGTTATTAGTTATTACAACAACTATACCTCAATCCCAATCAAGTTGAGATCGGTTATATGAATTCTCACTAATCGTTTCTCACTCCACTTAAACTTATATCAACCAATATCATTTACCTCAGACCATTATTTCACAGAATTGTTGCCACTTGTGAATAAACCCATGTTGAATATACAATTATATACTTCCTGTCCATCAATTTAATTCTGGGAAAGGGAAATTGAACAGTTGTCTTCCTACTGCTCTGGCCATATGTTGTAGGTAAATGTGCCCTATTGTGCTGGTGCTGCACTTTCACATGCTATAGCAATTTCCTGAAGAATAACCAAACAGAGTGTCACAATAAGCAGGTGCTTGGAAATTGTGATCCATTTAAAAATTGGGTAGTTGATACCCTCTCCGTTTTAATTTGTTTGTCTGATTTTGACTTGATACAAAGTTTAATAAGGTATATCAATGATATGGAAGCAGCAAAAGCTTGAAAACAGAATGACAATAAATAATTAACAAAAAAGTTCCCTTCTTGGGAGAAACAGTTAAGAGAACTACTTGCCTTTAACTTCCCATTATCAGAAAATATGCATTTGGATGTCATGGCACGTCCTTGTTCGAACAGCCACCCAACTTCACAGCATGTTTCGCCACCTTCAATGTCTTTCAAACAACACCAGAGTTGTCTTGGGAGCACAACAAGGTCTAATTCATCTCTTACTGTCTTCCTGGTGCTGCCATCGACAAGCTCTTGAATAACTTTCTGGAAGTGTAATTCAGAACTCCCCATTACTTATTCCTTCTGATGCTGATATGCTAAAAATTCTTTATCTCTGATTTAACCAGACATTGCAAGCAATAAAAAAACTACAATTTTGAAAACGTATAAGCTGAAAAGTGAAGTCAGTAAGATAGTGTTTGGTGCACTATTCTATTTGTCAATCTAATTTAGTTTTTAACTACTTTGCCATCAAGTCAACAGTTTGTATCCTTGTTGATTATGGTGTGAAGGTTTTTATTGCCTGAGCAAGAAATGGACATCTAACATGATTAAAATGGAAATTTCACTGAAATATTAAGGAACACTTGTAAGGTCTATTATCATCCTCAGTTCAGCAAGAGTACAGCGACTAAAGTAGACAACTATTTCTGTCTACGCTAGCCTTTTAGATACTATTTCTGTCCATGTGCGCTTCCCAAATGTATAGAAAGGTAAGCAAGAATCAATATTGAAGATACCTTCTGCCGAGTGTGTTGAAATGATCTGGACACTAACACACCACTACTCATTTGTTTTCACATTCACTATCAGTTGATCACTTTTGTTTTACAAGACATTTGGCTTTGGTTTGGTAGAACGCTAGAAATCAGATTTCTTCCTAAACTAAAACAAGGTAGCAGAAAGTGACAAATGAGCAACTAAAAGAACCTTTAGCACTTTGTTTGTTGATTTAGCTTCCTAGAAACAAGGTGAAGCGTCTGGTTTCTATGTTCAAACTTCGAAGTTCTACCCATCCCAGGTTATCTTTGGATGCAATCAACGTATGAGATTATGGTTGTCAGCTACTGGGGGTAGGAAGTCAAAGCAAATGGCTGAACGTATGGTAAGATTCTCAAAGTACAATTCTGAAAACACTTCTAAACTTGCAGTCAAGGCACTTAAAATGTGAAAATATATAATTCTGCTCCAAATGAAGTTGTTGAAGCTGCACTAAAAACAAGGTGAGAAAGGAAAAACCTACAATTACAATGATCACATAGGATATTCAGTGTTCTGGACTATGTGTTATGTAATGTTAGTCAGCCTTGCAAGTCACAAGTAGAATGCCTGCTTCAACTTGATAATAGCAGGATGATAGTGGAGAGACATAATATAATTAAGTAATTAGAAGTGTATACTCTAGCTACTTAAGCTTTTAGATGAGATGGTCACGCAATTTAAC
>JAJOOO010002984.1:0-35596 GCA_029582685.1 Solanum piurae | reverse complement strand
CTATTGCTGTATATTTTTGCAGCTAATTTCTGGTTAGTTCTACTTTTCTCCATGACAGAGCTTGTATACTAGTTTGTGATCTGCTTTTACGATATTATTACTGATGACTATGAGGTTATCTGTTGGAAAATTTATAACTTACAAGAAAAGCTGGTTGGAGACTTTTACAGGAACACCTCTGTTTGTCAAACCAAACTGCAGTTTGGCGATGAATTATTCATTTTTGCAGCGCCCTCCTCAAAATGTTGCCTTACTCCATTTAATATGTGTTTTCTGGATGGCTATGCTGCTAGATTGGTGATGAGACATTTATAATAGCTGCTCTGATGGCAATGCGTCACCCCAAATCAATCGTTTTATCCGGTGCGCTCAGCGCCTTGTTTGTTATGACTGTAAGTAATTGAATTTCCTTCCCTACTTTGCTAGTTCACATATGCAACATTTCTCTCCCCTTCATTATGTTCAATTATTTCTCTTTCATTTACAGTTCTCTCTTAGTAAGTGCAAAAATGTTAGTGCTAACTCTAGGTCATCTCTTCTTATAACTAGATACTTTCTACCGGACTTGGGAGGATAGTGCCAAATCTGATATCAAGGAAGCATACAAATAGTGCCGCTACAGGTTTGTGTTTTACAAATTGCTGTTCTGTAATTGTCTTATTTACTAACAATGTGATGCCTTTCTGTTGATTTTAGATTTTTAACTGTCTATAAGATGTTGACTTGGAACCTGACAGAATTTTTCCAGTGTTCTTATTCCAGTTTCTTACCAGATTTTCTATCCTTTGTGTAAAGTTGAACTAGTGAATAGCTACTTGTTCTTTCTATGCAACGTGAAGTAAATTATGATTTTTCATTGGGTTTGCAATACTACTACAATTTTTTTCTGTTTTGCCTTCTTGATATGCCTACTTTCCCCTTTGTATTCCTTTGCTTCTTTATATTTCCCCATATTTTTGTGGGACAAGGCTGATTCTATCCTTACCATCCTTATTTTGTTCGCTTGGATAGTTACAAAGTCCTATTTTTGTGCAGTTCTTTATCTGTTTTTCGGGCTTCGACTTCTCTATATTGCATGGAGATCATCAGATTCAAAGGCTTCCCAGAAAAAGGAAATAGAGGAAGTATGTTCCCCCTTTCTGTTGTTTAGGTGTTTTATATTGCTATATGTTCTCGCATAAAACTCTGGAGTACTACTTTTGATTTTCTCTTTGTCTAGAGATGACCGTAAAATTGACTGTTCGGTGAATATGAAATATCTCAGGTGGAAGAGAAACTTGAAGCTGGACAGGGGAAAGCAGCTTTCAGGCGATTCTTTTCTAGATTCCTTACACCCATATTTTTGGAGGTATGTATGTGCATTTTATTCAGAGGAATGTTCCGTTACTTTTAAATTTTACTCAGTTGGTACGGCAATATCAGTCTAGTACTTCATTACAATCCTAGAATCTATAAAATTTATAAATAAGTAACATTTGTTGTTGTTGATGTCTGTGCAGGCCTTTATCTTGACCTTTCTGGCAGAGTGGGGAGATCGTAGCCAGATAGCAACAATTGCTGTAAGATTTTCTTATTCCCTTTTGATTGTGTCTCGTAAGATGCTGGGCAGCTAGGCGCTACTTTTATCATCATGTACTCGTTAATGCCTTGTTCATCAGAGATGCAGTTTAACCTCTGACTGACTCGCGAAGTTGACCCTTGTCTTCCCTTAAAACCTTAATGATGTTCAAGTGACGGGGCATTAATGAGCTAGTGCATAATGTTAGGACACCTATGAAAATCTCGGTATCTTTTAAATGAAAGTAAAGAAGATCAACCATTAGAGACGGGTAGAGGGGAGGGTTCATTATCCAACGAGATCAACTGATAAGTAGAATGTGTAGCATTATTAGCTTCACGTGTGCCATTAACGTTCAAGGATGTCTTTAACTGATTATGATCTTCGTTCTGCAGCTAGCTACACACAAAAACGCAATTGGAGTTGCTATTGGGGCAACAATAGGACACACTATATGTACTTCAGTGGCAGTGATAGGTGGAAGCATGCTTGCATCCAAGATCTCACAACGAACAGTAGCTACAATCGGAGGCCTACTTTTCCTCGGGTTTTCCTTGTCATCGTATTTCTATCCACCTCTATGATTTTGACTTCATACAATCTAATTCTCCAGGAATCGCGTTGCTCCAATCTTGTCTCGGTTATTCCAAAAGTAGGCTTAAGAGGAAAACAAATTATTTGTACTACAGGAGTTTAACCTTGATTTTTTTTTGTGTGTAAATGCAAGCATATTGAATATGTTTTACATGAATCAGAAACAATTGGCAGTTGTCTTATGTTGACATTGTTGTCAAAAGAATGGAAAATTGCATGGTATTTGGTACCCTTATTGAGGCTCTGATTAATCTGGATTCGTGCCACGTAACACCTATTTAAGGGGAAAGTGAAAGCTTCCTAACAAGATTTTTCATACTCAGATCTCAAACTCGAATTTGAGATCTCTAGTAAAAGATGGAGGGATTCTATTCGTTTCACTACAACCCTTGTGGGTGTGGATCACTATGTATGTCAATATTTGGTAGTGCATAACATTCACATTTCACGAGAATCTGTCTTATTTTATACGAGATAGAATGCGAAATATTAGCTAGTTACTTGTATAATGCCCTAAGAGGTCAACGTCGGGGGTCGAAGGATAAAAATGAGATTATTTTTTTCCTAACAACAACAGTAATATTATAAACATTAATCAATTTGGATATTAAACCAGAGCTAATTTTCCTCTCTTTTTTTTCTCTTAATTGAATGAAAACAATGTAATATTTATCTCCACTAATTAATATGCTTATTTATTATATTTGTTTTGCCAATTGTTGTTTCAATGATGGTCACCTTCCTCCAAAAAGATACCTAATTAATTGGTATTTTCTTTATTCAAATGATTATTTTCAGATAATATATTGACTGACAAGTAATTAGGTCTTCTATCTTTGTTTCATTATTAAAAATAAAATAAAATTATTTTATTCCCTTCCTACCTTTTTTTTTTTTTTAAGGAGTTGTTCTTTTGAATCGAGCTCATCTCACACAACTTATCTAGTACTGTTTACTTCTCCTATATAACTTGCGAGTTATTACACAAGAGCAGGTTTACACAGTACACACCCAAAAGATAGCAATACCATGTTAAGTTCATTGTCAACAAATAAATTAAGTTCTCATTTACTTAATCTGTAACATTAGTCATAAACTAATTCAGTTAAACTTTAGTCTAGTATTTAATTCTACCTATATGCAATTAATGGATAATGTAGCCATTTTGTTAGGTTTGTTATTTTTTCAGTCCCCACAAATGTAGATGCACTTATCTACCTCTATGCCTAAACTTGGGTAAATGTCTAAATCAAATTAAGCACAAACAATTGAGAAAGTTTTATAAGGACCATGACCTTTAGGAATGTTTTGTTTCTTCATTTTAAAAATATAACATAGTTTCTTATCTGATGTCTGGTATTCGTATTGAACCCTCGATTAATCTGAATTCGCATAGTGTAAGGCCAATTTAAAGAGAAAGCGCTTTCTATCAGGATTTTTTTTTCAAATTCAGAGGTCTCGATTCAAAATCTCATATTATGATTTGAAAACCCTATCTATCCCACAATAATAATTGTGATTGTACTTAGTTTTATTGGGCATGACTCTGGATATATGTTGATTTGTATGTCTTTTAACTCTTAACTAAAGAGTTTTAGACTTCTAGCTAAGTTTGATATTTATGTTGGTCGGAGATAATTAATAAGTATTTGATGGAATAATTAATATGTGTATAAACTAGGTTAGACAACACTATTGTTATAACAAAATGAAGAAATAGTATAAAACTTACACAATTTTCTAGTAAATATTAGAAGTAACATTTTATAGTAGATAAAATTGATTGATTATAAATAATCATTACATTATGAGTGGATATGAAATAAATCAATCTATACATGAATAATTCAATGCAAGACATGATTTGGACACTAATTTAGTTACACTAAAATGCTTGTAATACACTTCATAAAAGGTGGAGTCCAATTTAAGTATATGAATGAAAAAATAAAAAAATATTTTACTAGAAATGAAATGAAAGAAAATGAAAAGAGAACTTATTATAAGTATCATTGGACTGATCATCACTACTGTTTGGTATGATCTTTCCAACAAAAATAAATGGTGACTTCTCCTCTAAGAGTGGTAAGTAAAAAGAAAAGACCCCACCATATGCATTAGCCCATCCCCCCTCCCCTAACATGCAAAAAAAATTAACTTCTATATGCTGACAATATAGTACGTGAGACATTATCAGTTGTATTTAATTTAAATGATTAGTTATAACATATCGACTTTATTTTTTAGGTTATTATAACACTATCAAGAAATCACTAGTTTCTGATAGACGTTAAGTCGAAATTTGGCTTGTCGGTAAAAAGTTTTATACGGGAACAGTCGTTGAAAACGTTGCTGACGAGCCAAATTCCGTTGGATTAATTCTATCGAAAATCCCCATTACAAATTAGTGATTTTATGAATTTTTTTTTAAAAAAATTATATAATTATATATTAACTGTAAGCTTATAAATTAGATTGGCGTAACTAGGAATTCATAGGTTTGAGCTACGAAATAAGTTTGTCAGTCTCTTGCAGAAATGTAATCTAAGACTGTGTATAACAGACCTTTATGATCGAACCCTTCCTGTAAAGATGCAATAATAGAGCTTTGTCATCTAATCCTTCCTCAGATCCCGTGCATGTCTAGTGTATCGAGCTGTCTTTTATTGTTTGTAAAAGTTAAATCTCTAATCTAACCTATACAAAGAAAGGGAAACAAAGATAAAGACATGTATAATGTAAAGTTGGAATTTCTTGTTTAATTAATGTAATGTTTTATGATTTGGACATGCTAATAAGTTCTTTTTACATCATCTAAATATTTGTTAAATACTGTACAATTATTCTGACTTAACAACAAAGGCAACTACCCTATTTGCATTATATAACAAACTATTGTCTTTCACCAACCATCTTCTTCTTATTACTTCATCAATTCTCAACAAAAATAAAAAATAAAAAATCTTAAGACATTTTTTTTTTATTTTGTGTGTGTTTTTTACAAAAAATGAGGTATAGAATGGAAAGATTTGTGTTACTTCCATTTTCTGTGGGTTGTATCTCTGAATCAAGTGTTGCAATTGGTCATCAACAGCATAAAAGTTCAAGCATTCATCAACCAAACTTAATTCCTACAAGTTTGTTTTTCTTACGTTTATCTCGTTTAAAAATTTAAGTTGTTATATGAGATAATAGTATGACTATTATTTTCTTTAATTGTGTTTTCAATGTGCTGGCAAGATTCTTTGTGTGTTGTTCTGATTCTTTTTGATGAATTAAATACGCGAAAATTCTTTTTGATAACAAATGGTTGTGGTGATGAGACTACTCGAAGACCTTTTGTCTTCTTTGATTTCATCTGAAAACTTAATTTGTTAGAGAGAATGAACTTTTATTTTATTAATCATGTTTTCAATATACAATCTTCTTTGATTATTTTTTATGAGCTAAACACGTGAAATTTGTTTTAATAACGAGTTGGGGGTAAGATTTGAGCGTAAGATATTTGTATGATTTATTATCATGTTGAATTGTATGATCATTTCATTAAAAGGTTAAATTATTAAGATCATTTCATTATGCTTAAGTTACGGTGAGACTGGAATAGGGAGGATTTTTGACTACTCTGACATCATATTGAATTATGTGATCATCTCATCTAAAATTAGTTTAAATTGTTAAATTTAGAGAGAATAGACGACTTTTATATTCTTATATGGTTTCAATACACTAGTTTCCTCATGTGTTAGCCTAATTCTCTTTTATGAGCCAAACACTTGATAATGAGTTGATGGCGAGAATCTAACAAAGGACTTTTGTCTGGTCTAATATCATATTGAAATGTATAGTTATCTCATCTAAAAGTTTATACCGTTAAAAATATCACATTTGAATTTTTTTAATTATATCTTCAACAAATTTGCTAATTAAATAAATTGATATAAGAAGTTTGTGGTTATGAATTTTATTTTTTGCCATAATGCAGAAATGCTAGAAGAAGAGAAGGAAGAAGAGGAAGATGATGAGAAAAACTTGGAGGGTGAAAATTTAAAGAACCAATTAGGCCTTCCCAAATTTCAAAGGCTTTTTAAGAATTTCAAGAACTTGTCTCACTTATTTGGTGAGTTCTCCTTTCAATACTTTTTTTTTTACCTTTTTAGTATAATATAATAAATTATACATTATAACAATAAAGTCAAAATCAAATAAATAAGATCCAATAACTTTTTTTATTTTCTTAAATTTCGTATAAAGTTAAAATCATACCAGTAGTAAACTACTAAAGTTTGTTTACCTACTAATGTGATATTAGTAGTAGTATATAGTAGGTGAAGTTTTGTAACTTTATTGTTATAGTGCGTAAAGTTCAACTATACCTTAACATGATAGAAAATAGTATTGTGATTTTATTGTTATAGTAGTTAACGTTTCATTATTTTAATTGAACAAAAATATTATCATGACTCTATTAGTGTATAACGTTCAATAACCATGTGCAAGACATGTGACATCTTACAACTCAGTTAGAAAGTTGTCTACACTTTCAACCCTAGCAATGAGGGTTCGAATCTCACTGTATGTATGAAATTAACTTATCTATCATGAACCGTGATGGATAAATATTTTTGATCGATCAGTCAACTGTGTAACTTTTTTTTTTTTTTGTGAAATAGTGGACAAGGACCAAATGGAAGAAGAGGAGGAAGAAATGGGGATGGAAATAGGATTACCAACAGATGTGAAGCATGTAACACACATTGGAATTGATGGTGGTGAAGCTAATACTTCATTAATCCTTAATTCAACAAGGACTAATTGGGATTATCTTAATCTCAAATCACCTAATCATGATTTACTCACTCAATTCTCTTCTAATTTCTCTTTTCCCAATATGGCTAATCACTCCCCTAATCACACATCTATGGCTACTTCCTCTTAATTAATATTGTAAACTTCTACTTAATACTTTTGGTTTTTTACCAAAAGTAATTGTACTTTGATGATTACTTGCTTATATAGTTTGTTGGGTGTGGGAAAAAAACATTCCAAATGTATATTTTATTCTTTTTTTTTTTACTTTACTAAAGAACAAATGAGTTCATTAATATTATTATTATTATTATTATTATTCAATAACTTTAATCCAAATTTTGCATTTATATTAAGAAAGTTATTAAATATATATGTATTCATGAAAAATGAAATTTAGTGGTCCTAAATTGGCATATGGTGTAAAATAATCAATAATCAGTTAAGAATCTACTATCTAAAAAAGGTCATGAATTAAATTTATAAATTCAAAATTTTGAATTTGTCTCTATATGTATAAATAATGATGAAGATCATAAAAAATTAAGAATTATAAAAAAAAAAATATTAATGGAAGAAACATGTCGAAATTCAGCTCATCGAATTTCAAAATGACTTTTTGGTAAATTAAAAAATTACATTTTTTGAAGATTTTTTTTTTACATGGATGAATTAGTTGGTGATATTTTTAGTCTATAAATTGGTTGGTAAGATCTTGATGAGTTAAAAGTTCAAAACATTACACGTAGTTAATTAGATATAGGATAATGACAACAACTCCACTTTACATATGAGTTCATTTGGTGTTTGATATTTGCTTTCATATTCGATTAATTCAGATTCATATAAAAAAAATTCGTTTTAAGAAAAATCTTATAAAAAGTATTTTTTTTCATTTCAGGATTTTGAAATTGAAATCTCTCACTAAAAAGTAGGAGGTAATTAATGATTCTAAATCACGAGATAAATGATTTTGACAAAAAACACATGAAGGTATTAACTCTTACTATCGATCAAATGGAGCGAAAAAAAAACATTCAAAGTAGGGTTGTTCATGGTTATAGTTATAAAACCAAACCAAACCGCAATCTGAACCAAACCGATTAAAAAAACCGATATTTGGTTTGATTTGGTTAGGTTTGGTTTTAAATTTTGAAAAACCAATATTATTTGGTTTGGTTTTGGTTTTACTAAAAATTAACCGCAAAAATAACCAAACCGAACCGAGAAGTTATATATATAAATTTTATAATTATTTATAAATAAAATATTAGTAGTTTGATAAATTTTAATTAACTTAAGTCTTTAATTTTACTATTTTATGAAGCCCAATACTTAAATTTTAGCCCAACTATTATAACTTAAGTCTAAATCCCTCAATATTCATTACTTTAAAGATCACGCTTTCTATGTTCTTTATAAAATTTTCTAACGCAACATTGAATAATTTAAAGCTCAAGCTAAAGAAGATGGTAATTGATTAGTTTTGACTATGAAATATTGTTTTTTTTTTAGAAGTAAATTCTCAATATTTTAAGGTGTAATTTTATTGAAAAGTCTATTGATAAAATGTTAAGATCTCCAGAATATTGAACCAACTTTATGTTATTGACAATGAGTTTTTTTAGTTTCTGAAACTTGGTACATTGGATGAATCACTTTGTTCGTGTAATAGCTTATTTGTGAATTATTCATGTACTAAGTATTTGTGTCTATCAAGATGCATATGTCCTCAACAAACTTATTACTTTCATACCGAAAAACCCCCGATAAAAACTGAACCAAACCGACGGTTATTTTTTTGATTTGGTTTTAGAAATTTAAAAACCGATTTAAATTGGTTTGATTTTGATATTAACTAATAACCGATCCAAATCGAATCATGAACACCCCTAATTCGAAGTAATAGGTACAAAGTAAATTGCTTAATGTTTTACTAAAATATTTTATTTATTTATTTTTAAAATAAAATAGTAATAGCATAGTTGGTAAATGATTGTGACATTGTTATTCCTTTTCAACCTCTTTGAAAAGCAACACTCGAGTACAAGGCATTTGCAAGTTTATATAAGAGTGATTAATTATAAAAGTTTTTTAGGTAGAAAAGGATTTAAGTTTTATATATTGATAATTTAAAGATCTTTTACGTTATCAAATTACATAAAGATGAGTTGTCATAAAGAATTTAGTAAATATATCAAATCATTTTTTAGTAAACATAAAATAAATCATTAGTAATCACAAAACGATATATTTTTTTTTAAAACTATTCTTGACTCTTATAGTATATATCTAAATTATATATTTTTCAGTTTTTCTATGTTTGGTTGAACAAAATGTTTGAAAAATATTATCCTTAAAATTGATGAAAATGACTTCTCTAATTGAAGTAGTGAAAACAAGTTGCATAAGTGACGTTTCAAGTTTATTGTCTCCTCCCCATCAATCGAAACCACTCAGCCCTCACCCCTTGACCATCCTGCCCCTTGCAACCCCCTCACCCCACTCCCCATCCCTACATGCCTCTAAATAATATATAAATACTCTCGAGATAATATTATCTTGCTTACTTATCAAACACCAAACAATAAATAAGAGATTCACTTATTTTCCAAAAAATTATTCACTAAAATTTCATTTTCCGTGGAAAACATTTTTCTTCCCAAACAAACACACTAAATTGCTTTTTTGAAGGAGAACCACAACTCACAACTATCACCGACAAAAAAAAAGATCTTTTGGGAAATTAGTAAATAGAGAATAGAAGATTTTAAAAAAGAACTTTGGGGAATAAATATTCTAATATTTTCTATAATTGTGGATAAGAAGAATATATTCTTAAACCACCTCATTCTAATCTTTAATACTTTTTCTAGTTATAATTTTAATTTATTTTTACCAATACCATAATAATTTATTGTTACAAATGATTTAGGAATTGAATACTGTGTATCTAATCGTCGGTGGTTTTCGGTAGTTGAAGAAACTGATACGTTATTGACTTTATTAGTCAAAGTTCATGGCATGTTTGGATCGTTGTACATAATTTTAAAGAAATTTTTATCCTTTTTCACTTGTAAAAAAGGTAAACATGTTAAAAAGACGTTAGTCATAAAAGTAAATCTAGTCTATTTTCTTAATGATAATAGATTTGACCCCAACTATTAACGTAGAACAAATTCATTTCACAAAATTGAAAAGCAAACGTAAACCTTTGTCCATCATTTTATGTTATTGTATTTTGTCGACCAAGAACAACAAATTAATTTGGTTGTAAATTAAAACATTTTTTAATGTTTAATCTTGATTTAATTATTCCATTCATCTTCTCCCACTTTTTTCTTAAAATTCTTTTCTTGTTGAAGGTGAAAAGACATTATAGGTGAGTGATGTTGACATGGTTCTTCTTTGAAAACAACACATGACAAATATGGATTTATAAAAAATTTAAAATAATTTTTTCATTTTTGTTTTTAAAGATAGACAACTAAATAAATTAACAGAAACAAAAAGATATAATGAAAATTAAAATATTTAAATGTAATCTTATATTCCACCAATGAGTTGTAACAATAAAATAGTGCAATATAGTTGTTGGTAGAAAGCAAAAACAAGATATTATTGGAATAAAACTAATATTACTAAATTTAAATCTGAAGGAAGTAAATAAAATATTTGCATTTATTACTAATATTCCTCAAAATCAAATAAACAATAAAGTTAACCTCAAATTTTATTTCAAAATTATTATTCTTATTTCACGTACCAAAAAATTGGATCATACTATTAAACCAAATTTTGTTTTCACACATGCCACAAGATTATGATCTAGATCTATTTGGTCTTCAATAAATGTTGTGCCCTACTGGGAAGGTGATGCATTATTGCTTTATGGTAATTGTGTTCCATATAAGAAAATATTTTGTTAAAGTTATTTATTATTTGAAAAATATAAAAAAAAAAGGAAAAATGACAAACATATCCCAAACTATCGTAAATGGTATGCAGATACCCTCCGTTATATTTTTGGGACATTAGTGCCCCTACCATCCAAAAATTAGAGCGTATATGCCCTTCACTCTAACGGAAAACTGAATAGGGACACGTGACACAATCATATCCATCGATCCGATGTCGGGTCGGTGGATAAGATTATGATATGTGTATGTCCGTTAGTATAAAGGGTATATATGCTCTAATTTTTGGACGGTAGGGACACCAATGTTCCTTAAGTATGACGGAGGGTATCTGCATACCATTTACGATAGTTCGGGATATATTTATCCTTTTTCCCTAAAAAAAAATATCCAACAAAAAGTATATTTGTTATGAAAGGAAGTCTTTCTCATGAAAAAACCATAATTCTTTTACTTATTTTCTATAATTTAGTAAGTAAACAAAAAATAACATTTTAAAAATATTTATTTATAATCTAAACAAATACACATATTTTTTTGTGTTAAATTGACCAACTTTTTTGTCAAAATTTTGTTTTAATCATACTCTCAGTAGAAGATAATTTTATTTCTTTGACTTTAATAAAACTTCAAACTCTAATTTAACAATAACGTTAAACTATAATCTGAACTCTGAAGTTAAATATTATATCAAACCTTCTTTATTTTAAAAATTTTGGACATGTGAAGTTCACTGATTTCGTGGAGGATCATTGATGACAATGGCAAATACTAGACAATTTGCTAGCTATAAAGGTACAAAAGAAAATTAAAAATTTAACATATAGAAAAGTTGAACAATTTCTAAATATTTCATTCACAAAATTTTAATCAATTATTGAATCATGTGCATACATTTTTATGTCACTTTCTATAAATATAATAAAATAACGAGTCGATATGGAGTTTGGAGCAACTTGGGTTGTTGAGTAGGCCCCCAAATTAATTAGTAGAAAAAGAAAAAGAAAAGTTATTATTTATTACATAGAAAAAATAAGTCATTTTTAGCCCAAAATTTGATATAATAATAATAATTATTATTTTTCTGTCTCGATTTATGTAATGTTTTTTTTTAAGCAAATCACCAAAAAACAAACAATACCTTTTTATAGATAAAAGCTTTTCAATTCATATAATTAAAAAGAAAGACTTGTTTACGTCCTATCAGCGTACACACGATTTCTTTTCATTGGAGCATATTATTATTTGAGTCAATCAACCTATCATAATTCATATTATATCATTTGATTTTAGAAAATTCATACGAATGTAAATTTACTTCACGATCATACCAACAAAACGAAAATAAATTATCATACAATAACATATCAATAAAATGAAAATGAATTGTCACTTAAAAAAGATTTAACTTCAATTTTTTATGTTAATTTTACTGAGATGATTAATAATCATATAAGATTCTTATATCTTATTTTAAATTATATTTCTTTCATGAATATATTCATATAAATTAAACTAAAGATGTGGAGTATATTTTAATTACACAAATTGAAAAGTGGCTATTTGTAATTTTTTATCTAATTGGGGGTTGTTGGATACCAAATTTCCACGACTTTGGGGGGTTGATGCAGCTGCTTTTCTTCTTATGTTAGGCATTGTTTGGTATTAAAAATTTATCCCGAGATAAATTTATATCGTCAATTAAATATCGTATAAATTTAAAATCAAATTTAATCTTGTTATTATCTCATCTTATTTTCATCCAGTTTACATTTGTTTAGATGATTGTTATGTATTGTTTCATAATGCATCATATTATATTATATATTCTTTTAATGAATATAACATTTAGATAGATTTTATCATTTTTCATTGTTTTATAATCTCACATCTCAATAATTTAAAAACATACGATTCCAAATATAAGGTAACGATACGACACATCAAATTGATCATTATCTAAAATGAGATTTTTCGTCATTACCTAATGGTAAACATTTCTTTACTTGACTGTCTGAACTTAAATACACTCTCGATCTTGCTACACGACCCTTAAATTCTCATCAAATTTAGGGGTGTTCTCAACACTTCTCTCGATTTTTTTATTAAGAGTCTCATGCTCCTACAAGAGTTTGAGATCACTTGCTATGTATGTTTAGTAAGTTTAGTTAGTCAAATAGAAGGTGTTTTCAAGACTGTCAATATTGCAGGAACAAAACTAATAATTTATTCCAAAAGTATAGGAGTGTTTACTTCTCTGCCTGATCGTACTCATAACCGCATCAGGTCTCCAAGGTGAACAACCTTAGGTCGATGGAACAATGCAGGCAAGGGAAGTCGGCAAAATAGATCCGTAACTTCGGGAAAAAGATTGGCTCTGAGAGCCGGGGAAGGGGTCCCAGTCCCGAACCCGTCTACTGTCGGTGGACTGCTCGAGCTGCTCCCGAGGTGAGAGTGGGTCGCCACGTGTCTGCCGGAGGACGAACTGGGAACGATTCCTTCGAGGGCCTTCCCCGGGCGTTGAACATCCAACTCAAAACTGGTATGGACAAGGGGAATCCGACTATTTAATTAAGGAATTATAATTTTGGGATAATTTAATCCTCATTACCAAACAACCCCTTATAATGGTACCCCACCACTACTCACCAACTTTTTTTTCCCCATCTTTTTCAACTTATATCCTCCTAACCTCACTTGCCCCCTCTGTACCAATTACCACCAAGCTGCTTCTACTATAAAAAAGCTTCAATATTTTTTCAAGATTCTTGCCAAATCTTGAATCTTGAACACAATTTTTCACTAATCCAACACCCCCATTTTCAATTTTTCAAGAAAATGAAGGTAATTGAGAAGATTCAAGAAGCAGCCAAGACTGACAAAGTGATATTTTCCTTCGAATTTTTCCCACCAAAGACTGATGATGGGGTTGAAAATCTGTTTGAAAGAATGGAAAGAATGGTTGCTCATAGCCCATCTTTTTGTGATATAACATGGGGTGCTGGTGGTTCAACAGCAGATCTGACACTTGAGATTGTTAATAGGATGCAGAATATGGTGTGTGTTGAATCTATGATGCATTTGACATGTACAAATATGCCTGTTGAAAAAATTGATCATGCTCTTGATACTATTAAGGCTAATGGTATTCAAAATGTTCTTGCTCTTCGTGGAGATCCTCCTCATGGTCAGGATAAGTTTGTTCAGGTTGAAGGTGGATTTGCTTGTGCTCTGGATCTGGTAAAATTTGTAACTTTTGCTCTTTGTTTTTTGATATTGGATCTAGTTTGCATTATGATATTTGTAATTGTTTGATTTGTGGACTGAATACATATGGAGACACTTAAAGTTGGCATGATTTTTTACTTAGACACCTTACATGATCCTGTTGAGCACTCGGCCTAAACACATTTTTAGCTACCCTTCATGTGTTGGCCGGATTCCCGGATACAATTTATCCGAATGTGTTTGCTTTTTGGGTGATGATGAGATTTGAAATAAGGAGTAGTTGCTTGCTCTGATGCCATGTTGAATTGTGCGACCGCCTCGTTTAAAAGGTTAAGCTTTTAGACATTATGGTATGGTTGTTGTGATTTTGTGGTAGTAGTTAGAGAGAGCACACTTTTGATTACTTAATTATGTTATGTCTTGATATGTCCCTTCATGTGTTGGCCTGATTCTCGGATCCAATTTATCCATATGTGTTTGCTTTTGGATGGCCATGAGATTGAAATCAGAACTAGTTGCTTGCTCTGATACCATGTTAAATTGTGTGATCACCTCGTTTAAAAGGTTAAGCTTTTAGGCATTATGTTATGGTTGGTGTGATATTTGTGGTAGTATTTAGAGATAACACACTTTTAATTACTTAAATATATTATGTCTCGACATGCCCCTTCATGTGTTGGCCTGATATTCAAACGCCCACTTGTAGAAATATGTTTTGGTTTTGGGTGGCGATAAGATTTGAACTCAAAGACTAGTTGCTTGCTTTGATGCCATATTAAATTGTGTGACCACCTCATTTGAAGTTGCTTTTAGACTTTATGTTATGGCTGGTGCGATATTTGACTTAGTAGTTTGAGAGAACACACTTTTAATTATGTTTGTCTCAATGTGTACCTTCACATGTTGGCCTGATATATGGACCCAACTTATTGAAATACTTTTAGTTTTTTCAGTGTCGATGAGATTTGAACTTAGGACCAACTTGCTTGCTTTGATACCGTGATAAATTGTACACAGCTTATGAATTTTTTTTAAGTATTTAGAGATTATGTTATGGCTGGTGCAATATTTGTGTTAGTATTAATTGATTTTCTTTTTGGTTTTAGGTGAAGCATATGCGTGCCAAGTATGGGGATTACTTTGGGATTACTGTTGCAGGTTATCCAGGTTGGTGG
Organism: Solanum piurae; assembly: GCA_029582685.1. Lineage (NCBI taxonomy): Eukaryota > Viridiplantae > Streptophyta > Magnoliopsida > Solanales > Solanaceae > Solanum > Solanum piurae. The sequence goes on along the minus strand of JAJOOO010002984.1, from coordinate 20,315 downwards.
CTACTGCTCTCTTCGGCTTTGCGTTGTTTATTAGGACAAATATGGACCATGATTTACTTATTCCGCATTAGTCTTTAAAGCAGAAATGATTTCTCGTTTTTCTGTTGTTTGTGTGCTGTTACTGAATGCTAATCTGATTCTTTTTCAGAGGCACATCCTGATGTTATACCTGCTAATGGAATAGCTACAAAAGAGATTTATGAAAATGACCTTGCTTACCTTAAAAAAAAGGTAGTCTATTCCCAACATTACGTTTTTGATACGATGGATGTAATGCTTGTTGTATTAATCTGGCATCAAAGGGAATATTTTATGTTGCTTTTGATTTGTTTATGAGTTTGAGGTACTTATGTTAACCTGTATTCTACAGGTTGATGCTGGAGCTGATGTTATTGTAACTCAACTCTTCTACGATACTGATATTTTCCTAAAATTTGTCAATGATTGCCGCCAAATTGGAATTAACTGCCCCATCGTTCCGGGTATCATGCCCATTAACAATTATAAGGGCTTCTTGCGCATGACTGGATTTTGCAAGACTAAGGTATCCCCATATTATGTGTTACATTCAGTAATAAACAATATTGCTAATTAAGACATAAGTTGTTCATGTTTAATGCTTAAAGGTTGATTAGCAGCTCCTGCATCATAAACACTCAGTTGTCTTTAATTATGTTGTAGATTCCGGAAGAGATAATGGCTGCGTTGGAACCTATTAAGGACAATGAAGAGGCTGTCAAAGCCTATGGAATTCACCTTGGAACTGAAATGTGCAAAAAGATTTTAGCCACTGGCATTAAGACCTTGCATCTTTATACATTGAACATGGAGAAATCAGCATTGGCCATTTTGATGGTTTATTCTCTTACCTTCGAACTTTCTACTTCGAAATTTATGAAACAATCATGATCTATAATATAGGAAAGAATTCAACTAACAATTGTGAGATGTCTTGGATATGCAGAATCTTGGATTAATTGAAGAGTCCAAAATTTCTAGGCCATTGCCTTGGAGACGTCCTGCAAATGTTTTCCGTGTTAAGGAGGATGTGCGTCCTATATTCTGGTATGTAGAGATGTGAATTAATGTCTGAGTACAACTCTTATATTGTGATGATAATATGATCTATCATCGTCGTAGTTTCTTGTTATTCGACTTCTGTGACTATTTGTTGTTTCTTATACTTTGGTTATCGTATTATTTAGTTGTTGTTACTGTTCCTCTCTGTCAGCATGCTATGTAGTGTTTTCCTTATTATTTGCCATGGCTTCTTCACTTCCGTATTTTCTGTGTCCAAAACTACTTTGAATTGCTTTCATTTTCTTTTTTTGAGCCGAGGGTCTATCTGAAACAACCTCTCACCTCTCTACCTCCACAAAGGTAGGGGTAGGGACGTAAGGTCTGCGTACACGCTACCTTCCCCATATCCCACTTGTGGGATTACACTGAGTTTTGTTGTTGTTGTAATCTGATCTGTCATTGTCAATGATGGTAGGGCAAATCGTCCAAAGAGCTACATCTCAAGGACCACAGGTTGGGATGAATACCCACATGGTAGATGGAGCAATGCTCAAAATCCATCATATGGAGCACTTACCGACTATCAGGTAATTGCAACTTGTTCTGTTCGTATAAATCTCTCCGGGGAATAATTAGTTAAATCATTTATGAAAAAATATTTGAAGAGTTTTTTTTTGCACTTTTGGTACATATGTTATCTGTAACATAGCTTCTTTTGGATCTCTACAGTTCATGCGTGCACGCTCAAGAGATAAGAAGCTTCAAGAGGAATGGGCTGTGGCTTTGAACAGCGTGGAAGATATCTATGAGGTATGATTTTCAGATAACAGTTCATTTCTTGTAAAAACCAAAGAATGGTTCCGAAGGGTTGGTACTAACAGAATTTTCACATCAGAGATTTAAGGACTACTGTCTTGGAAAGCTGAGAAGCTGCCCGTGGTCTGAATTAGATGGTCTTCAGCCAGAGACAAAGATCATAAATGAAAAGTTGGGTCATGTCAACACAAAAGGTTTCCTGACTATTAACAGCCAACCAGCAGTTAATGCTGAGAAGTCCGACTCTCCTTCTGTTGGTAAGTTTGGTTCCTAAACCTTCCACCTGCACACACTACCCTCCCCAGACCCCACAGTGTGGGACTACACTGGGTATGTTGTTGTTTTTCTGGTTATAACGACCTTTTCATTGACCGGCTTACTGATTTTTTTCTGCAGGATGGGGTGGCCCCGGTGGATATGTTTATCAAAAGGCATACTTGGAGTTCTTCTGCTCTCAGGAGAAGTTGAACACCCTCGTTGAGAAATGCAAGTCTTTCCCTTACCTAACTTACATGGCTGTAAACAAGGAAGGAAACTGGATCTCCAACGTCAACCAAACCGACGTCAACGCTGTGACATGGGGAGTTTTCCCAGCTAAGGAAATTATACAACCGACTGTCGTTGATCCCGCCAGCTTCATGGTATGGAAGGATGAGGCATTTGAAATCTGGTCAAGAGGATGGGCTCAATTATACCCAGAGACTGATCCATCAAGAAAATTGCTTGAACAAGTATGTATTTCTTTTTCATACCCTTAACTTTCTTTGTATCTCGAGTCTTCGCTTTAACTACTTATCCTTAATTCGTTAAGGTGTTTGGCTAATTGATTTCTTAGATGATCACTCAACTAACAATTATTATCTCATAAAATCACTTTCTTTGTTGAAAAAAGTTGGAAGCATGAAGAAATATGACTTTCTGAGATAATAACTATTACTTGATCATCCGAGAAATCAACCTAGCGTTTGGTTCAGTACTCATCTTTTTCAACCTCAACCAAATATTCTCCGAACGCCTGTGTTATGTAGCTGCTCTTGTACTTACCGATAAATATGTCTCTTTTGGTTTTTCGTTACAGGTTCAGAACAGTTACTTCTTGGTCAGCCTCGTCGATAACGACTACATCAATGGTGATTTGTTTTCCATCTTCAAGGATATCTGAAATTAACCAAGAAAACTCAGTTTTTCAACCTTTATAGTCATTTTATTCCAAGAATTTTTACTGGATGTTGTTACTATTATTATTGTTATTATTGTTGTTGTTCTGTGTTCTTGTAATAGGAATAATTTAAAGGGATTTGTTCCCTTTCAATTTATTCTTTTCCTTTTCAAATTTTATGTACTTTGCCTTTTAAAGGCTTCAATCTTTACAAATTTATAAGCAAATATCCTTCCACACCTCTTGTTCTATGTGCAATTATTTTATGGATGAGTAGCCTATTTGGCCGATCGGTTAAAAATTATTATATTCACTAGTTAAATATAAAAGGGAAAAAGGACAAATATACCTCCAAATTATCGTAAATGATATGCAGATATCTACCGTCATACTTTTGGGACATTGGTGCCCCTGCCGCTTAAAAACTAGAGCATATATGCCATTCACTCTAACAGAAGACTAAATAGGGACACGTGGCACAATCTTATCCGTCGATCTGATATTTAATAAATATCGGGTTGGTGGATAAGATTATGACACATGTACATCCGTTAGTATAAAGGGTATATATTCTCTAGTTTTTGGACGGCAGGGGCACCAATGTCCCAAAAGTATGACGAAGGGTATATGTGTGTCATTATTTGTCCTTTTTCCAATATAATTTTTCTTATAACTATTGTGTATTAAAGATGCATTTAGTTGGTAACTTGGTATGCTTGTTTATCTTTTTAAATTTTACGACTACTTAATGAGTATGAATGTATCTGAATGATAAAGAGCTATAACATAGAAGGTTATCCATCTCGCTCATAGCTAACCATTCTCTATTATCATCATTGTCGCTATCACTCACCACACTACCCTTCACAACCACCATCTTGATCAACCACACACCACCGCTATCACCGTAGGAAGTCTCACCTTCATTACAATCGTCACTGTCAACCATCATTACTACACAATAACCAATTACCTTCATCTGCCAACAATATATATCGTCAATCACTATTATTGGTCACTATCAGTTAAACTATCACTATCAACCATCACTATTACCAACTATTATTCACAATTACTACCATCACCAACCACGACAACAATCATCAAATCAGAATTATCACCGTTAGGTATCACCACTATGAATCATCATACCTTTTTACTTTTCGAACCTATGATAAAAAAAAATACTGATTTCTTGGTGCTTTTACACCACCTTGTTCCTTATTCAACATTTTTCCTATAATATATATAATAATAATACAAGTATCATTCGCACACAATAAAAAAATATATTTTTTTTCTTTCTGTAAGTTTGATTTGTTAAATAAAACGGTGAAATTAATATTAATAAATGTTCTAAAAAGAATTTAATTAGAATTATCCCACAAAAATAAATATTTTTTTAAAAATAATATAAAATAGCGAGCCGAATTCACTGTTTAATACCTTATCAATGAGAACTAGTAGAACACAAGATTCTTCTACACAATAGCCGATCGAATTCAATGTTTATTTTTTCTAAAAGAGAAAATGAAAGAAAATGCATTAAAAAAATTAAAAATTAAGACAAAATTCTCTGAAGTTTTTTATTAATACATGAACGCATTATGAAAACAATTAATACATTCATTGACCAAGACTAACTTTTTATATTTTCAAAAATAAAAAATTACAAACACACACACCCAAAAAAAAAAAAAAAAACTTCTGTTCCACTTGTTGAAAAAGCTTGGGCCCCTTGTAGACTTGATCTCCTCCTTGCTTTTTTTTTTCTTTGCTCAAAAATGTATAAAATTCACAAAATAATATATTTTTTTTCAAAAAAAAATTAATTAGCTTTGTAAGGAGTAGGTTTAGGCATATCCTTAACTATACCACATAATAAATCATTATCAGGCATGTTGTACTCATCTTTAATTGATTTATTTGGAGAAAGGACACTAAAATATAATTGATGTCCCAAATAATTTCTCTCCAATGAATTTGATCTTAAATTCCATAATCCAGCATTGTCAAGTGTTGTCATTATGACTGCAAATGATTTTGGGTAAACTTGGATTGTGTTTCTACTCACAGCATCAAGCAAATTGTAGTTCCTTCTCTTCTCTGGGGTCCACCTCCCTGGTTCAATTCTGCATTGACCGTGTAAAAAATATTTATAAATGTCTTATCGACACGAATAAACATGGTAATAAACTTATATAGGTTGAAGGGAAGGGGGGGGGGTGATTTTGAATCACATTCATTGAAAAATCATATAGGAAAGTACAGTATTGGTAGAATTCAGTAATTTTTGGTTCAAAATTCTAGATATTTGTTGAGAAGTCCACTAAGTAAGTTGCACATATTATAAATTTTAGAATCAATAATCTTCAAATTTTATATCTGAAAGGGGGGTTAGAAATTATTTTAGGTTATAGTGTGGCAGAAGGGGATTCAGAAATTGTTCTTTAAAATCTATAATCTTCAAATTTTGAATCTGTTTAAAATAGGGAGGGGGGGTCAGAAATTGTTTTAGGTCATAGTGTGACAAGGAGGTTCAGAAATCGTTTTAGGTCACATGCATGTTCGAATCCCAATGTGACATTTTAATGATTTTTTGAATCCCTAAAATGTAAATTTCTGACTCTGTCACTGACGGTAAAATGTTAGATGATGTAATTATGAATTTGATGAAAGATAAAAGGAGAAACTTACCCAACAGCAAAGAATGAGTGTCCTGACAAATGCCATGATTGAACACTTTTGCCATGATTCTCAATAACTATCTCAACAAAGTTGCGGTAAGTGGCATTGACCACATTAGGTGCAAGTGTGATTTTATCTTGTCCAGCTTGTCCTGGACTTGGTTCATATTCATCCTTGATCAAATCATACTTGAACACCTTGTCCCCTGCACCATAATACTCCGCCAACTTAATTGGCGTAGTGGGGTCCACGTGGGACACACCATTCAAGGCGTAACGGAGTTTACCGTCAACTTGACCAGCTGAGGTGACTAGCTTGATGGTTCGGGTGATGTTGATTTGACCATAGTGGTAAGATCCCTGAGGGTTAGGTCTAGCTGCACTAGCTGTTAAATTCCAACGGAATGAACGGAACTGATTGAGGGACCATGCCCACCCTTCGGGTGCCTTAGGCAACTCAGGTGAGGCGGGGCCCTTACCATTGGCGTAACGGATAGTAGCTGTGGCCACGTGTGAGTCTTTAGTGAACCTCGTGGATGCCACGAGGAAATAGTCTTTTGGTTCCTGGTTAGCAGTTACCAAAACGGAGAAGCATTGTCCCAAATGGATATCTAGGGATTCGTACACATTTTGCACGGTGTGTGAACCTTCAATCTCAACGAGTTTCAAGGTGTGTCCTTGCATCCTTACATTGATAGAATCCTTCAATCCGACATTGCAAATCCTAAACCTATATGTCTTTCCAGGGGTCATGGTAAACATCGGTTCATCTTTACCATCACCTTTTCCGCTCTTACCATTGATAACAACACCCTGTGGCCTTCCAAGAGCACGTCCACTATCCAACAACCTTTTCAATTCTGTATGACTCTTGGTATACCAATCACCCACAAGGACCATATGGTCAGCCTCAGGGGTCTCAAATGGGACAGGGATCAAAGCGCGACTAAGGACACTAATACCACCAAAACCACCAGCAGCGCGGTGCATGCTGGTAGTAGGGTAGTAGTAATAGCTACCGATTTGATCCTTGACCTGGAAACGATAGGTGAAATTAGTACCGGGAGGGATAGGACAATTGTTACCAAGAGTTCCTTCTTGCCATGAGTTCTTCCTTTGTTGGATTCCACTCCATGTGAAAAGGAGTGGTTCATCCAACTGGTTAAACACATTGACAACAACATTGTTATTGGATGTTCCATTGATTCTAGGTCCAGGGAATTGACCATTGATTAAAATGATTTTTTGGGGTACGCCAAGTGGAGAAAGGGTGCCATAAGTAACTTTCCATTCATGAAACAAATAAGGATCCTCTCCATTTACTGAAATGTTGCAGGTTATTGCTAGCAAAATTGCTAGCACACACCCCAACCTATTATTCATTTTTATTTTATTTTATTTACTTCTTCTCTCCTGTTTCTTATGGTTTTTCGATTCTTTAAAACTTTGTTTTGATCGAATCGAAAAAACCAAAAAGAGAACCTGAGAGAAAAAAGGAAACAATTATTAGAACATAGAAAGGATAATGATATTTTGATAATGAATTTGATCTATTTATATTGTAACTAACAAAGGTAATAGCCATTCAAATTTTCCTTTGTTGTCCGTAAATAATGTTTTTCTTTTGGTCTTTATTTTCTCCTTTTGTTTTGGTCCTCCTTTAATTTCTCTATGATTCACGAAAAACTAAAAAGTCAAATCAAATCGAAGAAAAAATAACCATCACATAGTAATATAGATACCTATTGAAAATTTATAACTACACACGTATGCATAGATTTTATTTATTTTTTTACAATATATATTAATTCTTTGCCCTCTTGATTCATAGTGTAAGTCTTTACTTTATATCTTCTAATTTGATTTGTAATTCAATAAGTCAAATAATCTATTTCATGTTAAACATAATTTACCTGTTGAGTCTTCTAGTTATTCGTCGTTGTTTTCGCAAAATTCTTGGACACTACATATATATTTTTTCTCTTCAATAAAACTATACAAGTAATGACTAACATAAATAAGAATACATTATGTCAAATAAAAGTACAAAGGTACATAAATAACAAAAATTTGGAAAGAATAGTGAAGAGTACAATCCGACTTCTCTATAACAATCATACAAACCATATCGTTATAGAAAGGTTCGACTGGTATACAAAATTAGGTTCAGCCAGCTGACTGAAGTTCAGCAGCATTTTGCTCATCAGTAAGATCGATAGACATGGCATGAGGTATTCTATGGCGTTTCAATATACGCGATGTGGCTATTCTTGCGGATTCATAGTTCAAAACAATCACCCTCTCATCATCCAAATCAAATCTCACGTTCTTTTGGTTACCATCTTCCACGAGTTGACGTAAATGTTTCAGATTCAGAACTTCTACACCGTTAACCTTCTTCACCTGTACAAAAATGGTCCAAAATTTCCGCGGAAACAAAGAGGAAAATGATTATAAGGCGCTGTCTTTCCTAAGAAGAGAATGAAGTAACAGAAGCAACGAGTGTTTTACCTGTAACTCAGCAAGGCGCTCATAACCAGCATTAATGTCATCCATCAACACCTAATTAATTACGAAAGGTCACGTTAGTAGCATATAATGTATTGATCTGCAAGAATAGCCATAGAATGCATCTATAGTACAATCTCAAGGAAAGTCAAAGTTTCGTCTCTATGTAAAAGGTTAGATTATTATGTTGAGAAGTGAACGTTAAAGGAAACACCAAAAACTGAACAAAACAAATGCATCTATAGTTTGTTATATATGAAGTTGGCCAAATGAAATAGATTGGCCAAGGTAAGACATGTCTTATATCTTGCCATGAAAAAAAACCCAACTTTTGCCACATTGCAAGAAAGCGTCACTTAAAATATTTATGTGCTTGAACATGCATCAGGTCGATAGGCATGTGGACTCGGTGCATGGGAAATATTTCTGAGCATATGAGATTGCTTAACCAGAACTGATCAGGTAGAGAATTGGGAAGTGATAGGTTAAGGGACTTTATCATGCCAGTAATAAGGTTGTATCATGTTGAGGCAGGTGCGGATTCAACAAATCGAACATTACAAGTGCATAAACTCGCAAAAGGTCTACCCATTTGGATACACCGGTTTTGCAATTCCTCAGTATACATTTAGCATGTGAAATCATGACGAAATTTCATGGTCACTTTTTTCTTTTCTGTTTTCCTTTTCTTCTTTTTTTTATAAGAGAGAAATTATTTAAGTTCTCCATTTGACAGAAGGATAAGAAACTGTAGATCATACCTGTGAAAGGATGATGAATTGTTCGCCAGGTTTCTTAGGTAGTTCCCGAAGTGCCCGTTCACACAACCGACGGGGTGAGGTATTATACCATTCTTCTCCATACTCGTGAAGGAATGGTTGAGTTAATGGGATAAAGACGAGACCAGCAAAAATGAAATAACTCGGAAGCTTGTCAAATTGATGAACTGGAACAAGAGGTTGCAACTGCATAATATTTAGTAGTTGTTAGATACAGTAGATTAACGCCAAAGAAACCATTAGATTTACAATCATATAAGTTAAAAGTGTTCACTTTAAGTTTAAGGCTTAGCAGAAAGTACAGTCGTCTTCTCAACACCCTACTTCTATGCACCAGATCTCCAAGAGTGACAAAGCAAAAATTAACTCCTGCACCCAAAATACTTCTAACAGCACAGTGTGTGACACTCCCAAAACACCAGGCAGTCTGAACTACTTTTCGACATGCTAGTTCTATGCCTAGAAAAGGAATAAACATGCAGGTACAATAATAGAATAATTGTTAAGCGGTACATAATAATGTAGGGATTGTCATGCAGTGAATAATAGTGTATGAATTGTCGACCTCCAAACCTCCCTATATCTAGGGTCATGATTAGGGTATAATCTATAATCGTCCTATAGGAAGGTTGACGATTAGTGTACATCCTATCCTTATACCCTAATCATCGACCTAGGCCTCTACCTCTCCTAAAACCTGCAAAATTAGTTCAGTTCTCACTTAATCAATAACAAAAAGGAATTCACTTGCAATATTTAGTTTCATGTTTAGTTTCTTTAATAACTGTACTAACGATTACCTTCAAAATAGAAGACGACATATACAATAGACAATGAGTATGAGAAATGAAATGTTGATAACAAGTGAAAGTAAAAGAGAACCACAGAAATAGAAATAGCAAAAGGAAGGGCTCACACTCTACGAGATGAAAGAGACATTGTGAACACGAAAGAGAAGGAAAAAGCAAATCAAGATCAGCAGAATAAGCTGATCTCTGATAAAAGTAGAAAAAGAAAAAAGGTGAAAGAGGCCTCGAAGTTCAACCATAGTTTCACACGATAAATACATATGGAAGATACACAGAACAATAAAAGACAAACAAAACTAATCAAGGCCGCTTTCACCTTTTCTGTTTTTTCTATTTTTTTTTATAACCGAGAAATCCATCTGTGACCCGTCCTTTGGACCAATCACAGCCTTCTAAACTCGGTGGATAATGGGTCTGCCCCTCTACCCTTCTCCACTTAAATACCGGGCTTCTCTTTGCATGGTGTGGGGCTTGAACCTGCGACCTAAGCCACAAATCCTCCACCTTTTGCCACTTGAGCTAGGCCTTGGGGGCTGTTTTTTCTATTTTTGTCAGAGTAGATTGTTTAGTTTTCCAGCTGACAAAAGGATACTGGATGAGAAATTCTAGATACCTAAGTAAGAATGGTTGAATTGTTGAACTTACACATTATAACGTGTAAAAATGAAGAATTTACTTCTACTAGAGCCTCATAGTATTAAGTCATTAACCACGGTTTTCTTAATTGTAGGTGCAGTAATTCAAATCTTTTGTTTGGCCAACATGCACCGAGGATATGTGCAGAAGTTTGAGAAACCACTGGGAGTATCCACATTTGAAAACAACAATTAATATTGAAGGTTCAACAAAAATGACTTACAGGATGAAGCGTGATCTTGAAGTCATGCGCTTCACCATTCCTCAAGACTTTAAGTTCAGCAGTTTCATTTGGTTTCTTCATAGATACGAGATGGTCAAATGCGATTCTCTCTCTGTTTCGGAAAGGAACTGCAAATCATAAGCAACCTCAGAAGTCGGAACTCCAGATGATGGAGAATAAGGATGCAGAAGGGCAAACTTTTCTAGCACAAAATAAGTTATCCCAGCCTTAACAATTCTCATATCCATATCCTGCACACCACTTATGCAGTTCTGGTATAATTACGACCTATCCGCATGCAAGAGAAAACTCAAAATGAAAAGAGCCTACACTCTAGGATTTCCATCTTACCAAGGGAAGTCACAAAAGTTACTCATAGTTGCAAGCTAAGAGAAGATGAATGCTTTTAAGTTGATGCTACCCTGCTTACAAGAGCCAATAGCGAGAACCACATTCACGTTTCATCCTAATCCATCATTTTACCTCAAAAACATTTAAAGCAAGAAAAAAAGCATGTGCAATAAATTATGAGGGAAAAGGAGAGAACTCTCCAGTCTGGTTACTTACAGTAACTGCGAAGAAGAAGAGGGCTCTCCAGTATGGAGTCTTATACTAGTTTAACTATTGCATATAAGAATCACAATAAAGAGAGGAGCAAGAGCAATCAGAGAATTCTACCTGTTCCATCACTTGCTATGGGGACACCATCAAATGAGAGAATTATATCGTCTTTCTTTAATACTCTAGAAGCATCAGAAAGTGGATTGATTCGGCTAACAAGTACACCTGTCATTTTTGACTGCATTTGGAAGTATTCTCGAATTTGTGCATTTTCAGTAGGTTGGCATGACAAGCCCAGAGAGCAAAACCCAGCGTATTCACCACGTTCTTCTACGCCAGCTATAAAATGCTTTATCACAGGAACAGGAATAATGTAGCTGCAAAATCCAACCAGAAATAGAACTTGTAAGGTCAACCTAGAAGACTGTCATTTCTTTTTTCTAATAACAGAAGTTTCTTTCTCTGAAGTAGATTGTTTAATCAAGATGGATCAGTTTAGAATTGACTGGTTGCAGCATGAAAGCTACTACGTAAGCTAAACAAACTTAGACTAAAACTATTAATTGTCATCAAGCAAATCTCAGTATCAACTGTATGTCACAACTAAGAGAATAATATCATGACGCTAGAACCAAAGGGCTACAGGTCAAGCTTCATATTCATAAACGCATGAACAAGGTCTGCATTTGTGACAATGCGAGTGTAATTTTAACCAAAAGAAGAGTAACTTTGATGTGTGACAATGCGAGTGGATATTAGCGTATATTCCCCATCAATATTTATCTAAATAATATATGGTAGAGCAAGCAATAAATGAAGCAGAGGAACTAGATCTTCATGGTAGTTATGGAGACACAAAGTGGGAAAAGAATTTCTAATTTACCCAATATTCTCTGCACCCGAAAGGTTTTGGAAAGCAACTCCAGCAACTTTGTCACCCATGATTGCTGGCCCTCCACTATTACCTGGATTTATAGCCGCATCAATTTGTATTGCCAAGAGTTGACTAGCCCCATGTACATATTGTGTAGGTTCAACCCTTGAGACGACACCTTTTGTGACAGATATATTGTCTCCCCCTAGAAAAAAGTGAATATCATAATGATTAGTAGAGAACTCATCAGATGCAGGTATTTAGTATAATAATATATGCCACAAGATTGTTAAGTAAAAAATTTGTTATTTTGCCACAAGAAAAGAGGCTCCTATTTTTATAGGATTTGATAAATGGAAGGAAATTGTTAATGACGTGGAACAAACTAAGGTGAAGGTGCCCAATTTTTCAGTAGAAAGAAAGGCAATGTGCATTTATTTAAACTTTTGAATGAAATGAGCCCTATTATATATATAGGATTTCTAATGATGACCCCACTTGTGGGATTACACTGGGTATGTTGTTGCTGCTGCTGTTTTGTTGATTCCTAATGCTGACCCCAATTAATTTGGATTGAGGCGCAGTTGATTGATTGATGTTGTGAGAAAACGTGAATGGAAAGAGCCTATTTGTGAGTTGTGATTCAATAGTCCGTTTTTTTTAAGAGGTATAACATCCATTGCTAAACATGAACACTATAATATCACACAAACAATAGGAAAACAACAGAAAGCCTCAGAGTTCGAATCAAGTGTGAGGTTTACATTTCAAGTTGAATCAATTAGAAGAAAAATAATTACCTTGAGGATAACCAACAACAGACACAGCTTCTTGGAGAAATGGAACATCACCAAGCTCCAAAGAGTTCATGCCCTCCCAGAATTCTTCACTTTCTACCACCAGAATAGCCAAGTCGCATTCATGACCAACAGCCTGAACTGTTGCTCTATACTTGGTTGGAGAACCATGCTTTCTTACAAGTACAAATGTATGATCAGCCACAACATGAGCATTTGTCAGGATTCTCTTTCCCGGAATAACAAAACCTATAACAATTAACAAGGTGGAAGTTCACGTATCCAACCAACTAGGAACCTAGGAGCTACAATATCAAATATGTTAAGCTAGACGGATCTAGGATTTGAATTTTATGGCTTCTTACAGCTATCTCGAGTAAAAAATACAATTATAACTAGGTTTGCTATCAAATATTAGTGGATTTAAAATACATATACAGAGCTTGGCCAAAAGCTATCGGCTTCTGGTGAACCCGTAGGTTACACTCTGAATCTGCTGCTACTCATGCTTCAATCCTAAACTAGTTAAGTGTCCCCCCATGTCTAATATCATGCCAAGAACAAAACGAATTGATTTCCATTCCCAATCATGAACCCAATGAATCTGGAGAAATTTTTCCATCCTTTCGCAAAACACTAATCAGACACCCATAAACATGTCTCCCATATCTTGCCTCTTCTTAGCAAATAAATCTCAATTCTAGCAACCTTTGGGTTAATGGAAAACTATTTATGTTAATGAACAAGAACTTCGTAAAAGATAGCATTTTTACAAGGCTTCCTTAGTTAAAGAAGTGTGGGGAGTCTTAGTAGCTCAATTCGTCAGCTATCTAAATTTTTATCTTGTTGGTGAGGGTTCGATTACCCAACTTGTAATCCCCTACCCCGATTTTTTTTAAATGGTCAATACTGTCACCAAGAAGTGAACTTTCATTTCAGGAATCCATAAAAATTTCGCCAATATTCAATGCTAAGTCGAAAAAAGGAAGCATATAGAGAATGACTTTCTGGAAGAGAAATGTAAGAGAAACAATACCAGAGCCCGTCGTTTCGCGCTGAGACTTGTTCTGCCATGGAAGGAAGTAATTAGGACTGCTGGAAACAGTAAATATCTTAACTACAGAATCCAATGCTAGCTCAATTGCTAAATAAGCATCCAAAATTCCATCAGATAAGCGCGGCGCCACTCGTTCTACCTCCGATATAGCATCTCCAGCAACTGATAAATTAGATTCAACACTGTCATTTTCCTCAGCTCTCTCAGTATTAGGTGCATTAAAAATCGAGCTATTTGAACTCAACGTGGAAAAAAATGATGCCGAAGCAGATATATTCCTAAAACCACTACTGTAATTGAACGGTATGAATCTCTGGTAACGCACCGGCGCTATGCCGGCGATTGCAGAATCTCCGGCAATTATAGGGCATTGAAAGTGGAGCTGTCTGTCTAAGAGCCTTCGTGATGCACGGAGAGTAGAACCTATTCGTAACATCGAAACCGGCGTATTACCGGTGAAGTTCGCCGGAGCTCAGCCTATTACACCGGTGCCGTTAAAGCGCGCGCAAGGGGAAAAGGGTTTTAGGCCTTAATTGGAGATTCTAAAACCCTTCAAGAAAGAGAGGAACTTAAAAATAATTAAAAATAAAAAAATTAACCACGAGTATTTTAAATTTTATTTTTCTAAAATAAAATAAAATGATACAATGTACAAAAACTCACACTTGGACGAGTTGGTTGAGTAGAGAATCTTCAAAATGGGGCGGCATGTGCTTGATATCATCTATGTGCGTTTCTCGATCGAGCTTGTCACTGAGTAATGCAGGAACTGGTTTGGAGCATCACGGGGCCTTACTTATTCAAAGGGGCTTGATTCTAAAATGGAATAAGTGATAAAATTGATATTTTATAGAAGAATGATCGAGACCATAAAATTCTTTCACACCCGCACATGCAGCACACCGAGTTTGTCCAAAAAAAAAAACTAACTTGAAAATATTACTCCTTTAATATTTGAAAGAAATTGGCAAACACCTATTTTTGAAAACTATTATAGTGTTTATATACTTTTTAATGTAAAAACTAAGATTTTGACCAAAATACCCCTAGTTAAAATACGACTCCAAAAGATCTTTTATTAGAGTTTGAATTTTATGAACTATACCTATATGAGGATTATGAGATTAGTTAGTTTTAAGTTGTTTATCAACCTATTTCAATTCTCATCCTTTATTTAAATTTGAAATCGATAATCCCAATTTAAATAAAATAATAACATAATCGATAAAATTTATATAACCGATTCAAAGTATCAAACTCAATAGGGCCTGCAACAAACAAACTGATGCCAAATGTACAAAAAAAAAATCTTATCAAATATTGATTTCCTCTTATTATTATTTTCTATTTGGAACATTTCCTTTGTATTTGCCGGCCAAATAGTAACATTCACTATTAAATAATTATAATAAGTACTATTTTAATAATTGTCTTTCAAGATTGCCATAAAAAATTAACAAGAAATAAAAAGTATATACTTGTTTTATTAGTTGTTAGAAAAGACTTGCTTTTGAGTCCAAAAATAAATCATTTCTAGTTCATTCTATTTTCTTTTGCTAGTTCGATCGTGGGATTTCTGATAGTGAAAATTACGAAACATGAATAGAGATGAAGATCTTCTTTTGTTTACGAACATGTATAAGCGTGAAAAGAATGATCTAGCTAGCCTTCTTCTCTCTGTCCCGGATGAATTTGAGGCAAATGGTAGTATAGCTTTACTTTTTATTTTGTAATTTTTTCAACACTCTTTACGGAGAAGTAAGGATTCATATAGTCTATTTCAACTTATTCGGGATTGAAATAAATCTATTGTTGTTGTTTTCTTGTAGGGAATTATGCACTATATAGAATGGCTTCTATCAAAAAAGGTCAAGTGGGATTGGACTACATGATGAATACTGAAGTTGGAAAAAATGACTATGACTGGTAAAATTCAATTATTTTTTGATCATATTGTTGCACTAAGTTATAATTAGAGCATGTTGAGTCTATCAACGTGTGAAAATCTTAAAAGACAGATAATATGGATCGAATATAGTATTATTCGTTCGTACTCATACTTGTAATTTTAATTGTAGGTTGAAAACTCCACCGGCTACGCCTTTATTTCCATCTCTTGACATGGAAGCCAATGCTCCAGAACTTGTCATTCAGAAGGAAATCCCAATTATTCAACCTGTTATTACTCTATCAAGGGTGTGTGCTTCTAACATTTTTTAAAATTTCAAAAGTCTCTACTAGCATGAAATTAGTTTTCGATATGATCAAGTTTTATATACAGTCAAAACTCTATATAACAATATCGTTTGTCTGAATATAACATGAAAAAATGATTTTAGAAAAAACTTGATCGTTATAGTGAAATATTGTTATAGATGATGACTGATATAGAGACGTCAGATTGTACTTAAATTTGTCACGATAGTTTGCAGGAGGAGCTAAAACAAAAAGTACTCTTATAAGACCTTCATCACCTAATCAAAAGCTAAAAATAGACGCAAAAAACTCAACACAAATTGGAAAACAAAATGTGTCATCAATAGAGAAGAAGAACACAAGATTTGCAACAACAACAATGATCAAATCCAATACAAGCAATGATCATAAAGAAAGATCAAACACATTGTCATCAAGTGCAACAAGAACAACCAAGCAAAAAGATACAAGTCTTAATTTCCTAGCTTCCAATTTATCAAAAACAATGGGAATGGAGTCGTCTTTGAGTACCACTAGGCCTAAAAGCAGGGGAGTGTCCCCTGCTGGGAGACCTAAAAGCAGGGGAGAGTCCCCTGTTGGAAGGCAAAAAATCCTGGGAGCTCAGTTCCCGGGATTTTCTGATGAAACTCCACCTAATCTCAAGACAGACCGGTCCCTGTCAGCAAACAGGGGCCGGCCTAACCAATCAACTAACCAAAGGCCAGGATCATCATCGTCATCGTCCTCTTCTTCAACGTCAATACCTTCTACAAAACCAATAAGACGACAATCTTGTTCACCCAGTGTAACGCGGGGACGAAAACAAGAGATTAGTACAAGTAGTACAAAAATTCAACATGGGAATGGCACAACACAAGTTCTTGGTAGCAAAATGGTTGACAAGTTCATGAATGCTAGGAAGTCGATTCATGAAGAGAAGGCAAAATTGAATAGTTCAATGAATGAGAGCACTGGTTTTGGAAGGCACATTTCAAGAATTTCAGCAAATATGGCTCACAAGCACATGGTAAGTGTATCTAATTTACTTGTTACTCCCTTCATCTCAAATTATCTATCGTATTTCTCTTTTACACGTCTCTTCATAAAATATTAATTAAGAGGGGTTCTGACTATTTTTACCCTTATTTATGTCTTAAGATATAATATTTTTTTTAAATAAAAATAAATATTTACTCTATATATGTGTCATCATCCCATAATTGAAATGTTCATAGTTTTCAAGAACAATTACTAATAAGGGTAAAATAAAAATAAAATGATATTAAATTGTCTTGAAGCTCTAAAATGAAAAATAATTTGAGACAAGTATTTTTAAAAACCATGACACATAATTTGAGATGGAAGGAGTACATTATAGTATGAACTAATCAAATTACATACATATTGACGCACAACAAGAATTTAGAGTTTATAGGTTCTGAATAAGTCATTTATACATATTCAGTGGAGATTTTTAAACTTAAAGACATAGTATGGGCCAAACCTAGTTGGCTCTACCAAATTCGTAAGCAGAACTGTAACTCTGCCTCTGATTATATAGTGACATAAAATGATCAAAAAAGACAATGATATAACTTCAATGTGGAACTAAATTGGGCTGGGCCTATGGTATTAAATTCAGGCCCAACTAATGTACATAGCCTACCCCATGGCCCATAATTCACCCAAATTAATTGGGCTGGCTATTGGTCTTGGCCAAAAAGTAGAATGGTTCAAAATTATTTTTTCTTCTTGTTATATATATATGTCACAAAAGTTTTAAGAAAAATGTGCCTCTAATGGCTATTTAGCCACTTGTATTTGTGTTAGTTTAATTTGACCAATGACTCTATAGATAGTTACAAATGAAAGTGAGAATACATATTACTTAATCATAATTAATCGAAAAAGTTTCTATATTTGATCCATGTCTTACATTGCACTTGTATCAGAGTTTCACCTAGTGATGCTTTCGATTACTCAGACTTTTATCTGTCATTTAGGGTGTAACATTCAGACTGCTTTGCCTAGCCTCACGATGATTGTATTGCTCTCGCACAACCTTTTTTCACAATTTAGGTAAAAAAAATAATTCTCTTATTATTTTTTATTTTTCAAATTAAATGACAGGAAATCCATCAAGACACTGGTAATACTTGCAAAAATGGCACAATTACTGGGAGAAAATCTTCAAATATTAGAGGCAGCAAAATCCCTAGTGCATAAAGCAAACTCATATAATATTTTTATTTGAGCTTAATCCAAAAATACAAGATGTTTTTATTTTTATTTTGCCTTTTATATCATTTAATAATGATTATCAATGTTTTTCTCCTTTTATTTTGCCCAATGAGTCATCTAATTAAATAGATCTTTTCGCAAAAGCTAAGTAACTAGTAACAAACTACATATGGATGATATTTGAAAAATATATACAAGTTATGTAAATTAACTCTACGTATTTCACGATGAAACATGATCGAACGTCCACGTACCTTATATATATACTGTGGAGTTTCAACTAAAGTAGTTCCTGAAAAAGTTGGAGGAAAAAAATTGTTTCTGAAAAAGGAATAAAGTAATAAAAAGGAATAGAAGTAGAAGAATAGAAATATCAAACAGTTAAAGGGGTTAATAATGTTGACCAAAAAGTGAGAAAATCAAAGTAAAAAATCCCCCAAAAAACAGGTAAAGTGTATAGTATTATAGTCAGCAAAACCATGTTCTCAAACTATAAATAATTAATTATTAAACACAATGAATAAGATGAGCAACAATAAAATTATCTTCGTAAGAATAATTTCATGAAATATTTATTGACTTTTATTAAAGGGAAAAGGCTCAAATATGCCATCAAACTTTTAGAAAAGGCTCATTTATGCCATCCGTTTAAAGTTTGGCTCATCTATGCCATTACCGTTTAAGAAAAGGCTCATTCATGCCATTATTTTTTAACGGTGGTTTTGCAAAACCATTTTTTATACGTGGCCAATTATAATTCGGCCACGTCATTATTATTTTTATAATAAAAATTCAAAATTCTGAACAAACATTTTAACGGTGGTTTTGCAAAACTATTTTTTACACGTGGCCAATTATAATTCGGCCACGTCATTATTATTTTTA
Source organism: Solanum piurae (assembly GCA_029582685.1). Classification (NCBI taxonomy): domain Eukaryota; kingdom Viridiplantae; phylum Streptophyta; class Magnoliopsida; order Solanales; family Solanaceae; genus Solanum; species Solanum piurae. The sequence continues at coordinate 1,067 of JAJOOO010002984.1, read as the reverse complement.
TAATAAAAAATCAAAATTCTGAAAAAAATAATGATGTGGCAGAATTATAATTGACCACATATAAAAAATAGTTTTGCAAAATCACCGTTAAAAAATAATGACATGAATGAGCATTTTCTTAAACGGTAATGGCATAGATGAGCCAAACTTTTAACGGATGGCATAAATGAGCCTTTCTGAAAGTTCGATGGCATATTTGCGGCTTTTCCCTTTATTAAACATAGGAACCACATAACTCTGCTTATTAAGGGTTGCACAGATAAAAAAAATCACATAATATTTTCAACAACATTGATTTTCAGCACGAATTTTCATGATTTTAAATTCACTTCATTATTAATTTTGTCTTTAATTTATTTTTATTATTAAGTATAGTCATTTTAAATGTATTTCTAATACATTAAATTTATCATATTAAAAAATAATATAATAGAATCATTTTTTATTTATTAATTTATAAAATATATGTCATATTAATACTAAAAAAGAAAAAAATGGATAGGGAAATATCAATATATACACTAGTTCAAAAAGGGGAGTGACTTTTGAATTTAGGGTACATAGTACATACACATGCATGTGCTTGGTGCATAATATTCTTCCAAAGAGAAAATGAAATTGTTCGATCTTTAATTAGATGTCTCAGATTTGAATTTTGAATATGGAGAAATTTTGTTAAAAGTGTCATCCTAAAATGGATCTTATAATACGTAATTTAAATTTAATCAGAGCTCTAATATAAACTACTGACACCGAATAAGATATCAATTTTTCTTAAAAATAAATTAAAAGGGGGGCAAAAGGCATGTTGAGTAAAGTGATAATTTAAGGAAGAGAGATGGAGAGAAAGAAAAAAGAGAAATAAATACTAATGTGTAAGAGATGTTCCTTCTGAAAATACTGATTGATACATTGTTTTCTCTCTCTCACACACACACAAACAGAGAAACAAATTAAAAGCACCTTTTAGAAGACTTGATTTTTTTTCTCCACATATATTTAGGAAAGTGTGCACATATTTATGTGACATATTTTCGAATTTCAAAATTCATATTTTATTATAATTT
>JAJOOO010002983.1:0-19963 GCA_029582685.1 Solanum piurae | reverse complement strand
CCCCATATCGGTGCTCAATACTACTCCCAAAAATATAATATTAGCTCTTATGTTTAAAAACATACTTCTTCTGTGATTTGAGATTAGTGCTCAAAAACTTAGCTCAAAGGCTATCTTGGAAATCAAAGTTTCCCTTCTTGCTTCATTAGAAAGCGATTACTTTTTTCTGAAAACTAGCCCAAAAGCTCTTTGGAAATTGAGGTTTCCTTTCTTGTTTAAATGTGAAAACATTTTAAACCCTTTGGGAATACATAGTCCCCATATACTTTTGAAGAAATGAACTTCAAGCTTTACTATTTACTCAAGTTGAACTTTAAGTCTTAAAACAAAGTTAAAACATTTGGAAAAGACTTTTGGAAAACTCTAAGAACTTCTCTTGACTTTGATCTTAACTGCTTTTGACTTGACTCTTAACTGGTCCTTGGATTGAATTATGGATTCAAGGATTGTGATTTGTGATTGGAAAGATCTCATAATGTTTAGGAATGATTTTAGATAGCTAAACATGAGAAAATTATCAAGAATCGATTCTGGGGAACTGCTCCGCGACGCGGAGGTGATTTAAAATCTTAGGTCGCGAATTAACTTTTTAGGCATAACGGTCTGTGACCACTCCGCGACGCGAGGAAGATGTTCCCATCTTTAATTTTTTTTAATCTTCTACAAAATATTTCTGAAAATGAGAAGCATCAAGGTCTCTTATAAAAAAAAATAAAAAATAAAAAAAATAAATAAATAATAATAATAATAATAAAAAGGTTGTTTATAAAGTAAATATAGGACACATGTTTTCTCGTAATTTTTTGTCAAAGGTCAGTTAAACATTCAACCCATAATAGACTTTCGACCACACAATTAATTCATTTTTCCTTTTTATGTGTAGAATAATTACTTTTTTTGTCATTTTACATATACTAACAATTGCATTTATATTATAAATTAAATGGAGATGAGATGAAAATAAATACATGAAGATATGGCTCAAGGAGTTAGAAAATTCGTCTATGGTTCAGTCAAACCTAATTAATTTAGTCAAAACCTTATTTATATAAGGTGTGCTTCTCTTACTAATATGTGATAGTTTAGGTATGAAATTGCACTCCAATAGTTTAGGTATGAAACTCAAAAAAGGGATAATTTTTTATATGGATGAAAACATTTTTCAAAAATATTTTCAACTTTTCCATATTCGCTAGGTAAGAATGTCACCAACATGGATTATAGTGCAATGGTGAGACTGCTCTATCCTTAACTAGAGGTCTCGAGTTCGAGCACTAGGTATGGAAAAAATGTAGTGGGGAGCATCACCCCTGAATGGGCCTTGCAGTTCAATGTAGGCTCTGGACACCGAGTGGGAAACCTAAAAAAAGGATTGGTAAGAATGGTTTGGAAAGAAGGTTCCTTAAAGATGAAAAAAAAAGAGGAGAAAAACTCTTCTAATGTATGCAGGTAAAACAAGATGCATTCCACATTGATTATGTCCTCGTCACCCTCCAACACACCTCATCCTCATCTCATCCTTGTATTCCCCATCCACACCCCTACCCGGACCCAACCTCATTTCCATTAGTATTTATCTATATTATATATATATACATTAGGATAATATTTTTTCAAATACCTATCGAATAAAATAAAATAAGTAAGTAACCCACATATTTTTGTTGGTTTGGAACACACTCAAAGAGGTAGAATGTAGTTCCAGAAGCTCCAAAATGCTATTCCATGATGTAATAACAAAAGATACATAAGGTTAGAGGTTAATTAACTATATATATTTTCATTAAGCCATATAATTAAACACATAATTTAAAAAAACACTAAATTATGGTAGATAATTATTAAAAAGACATGGCTTTATGCAATATCATCGTTTGTATCTTCTCGAATAAGTGCACATTTTATCATCATGACGTGCCCCCCTGAATGTTCTGCTCCATTTATGTCACGACCCAAGGTAGACCCTAGGGGTAACATGGCGTATAAGACCCAGAGAGACCCCATACAATCCACCTAGCATTCATCTTACAAGATAATAAAAATATATGTTTCAATGCAGTATCTCCAGAATTCAACAAGCTCTTCTAGTAGAATAAATAAACAAATAAGTAAAAATAATAGTCATAAAAAGGTCTTTTATAAAGTAAATATAGGATAAATGATTTCTCGTAATTTTCCGTCAAACAATCAATCCATAGTAGACTTTCTACCATAAAATTAATTCATTATGCCTTTTTATGTGTAGAATAATTACTTTTTTTTATTCTACATATACTGCCAATTTCATTTGTATTATAAGGTAAATGGAGATGAGATGCAAATAAATACATTAAATATGGCTCAAGGAGTTAGAAAAGTTGTCTATGGTTTTGTCAAACCTAATTAATTTAGTCAAAATCTTATTTATATTAAGAAATTCATCAATTAAAATAAAAGATCAAATTTTAAATTAAAAATAAACCAATTTCTTTTTTTGGATAATGATACTTTCATCTCTGATTTTTAACTAATATTAATAGTTTATTTAAATTTTGTCAATGTGATTTTTTTTTATCCATATCGAATGTCATATAGCAATGTTTTTTTAAAATTAAAGAGAGATTAGTGTATTACACACACTACTGAGGTGTGTTTTTGAAATCAATGTGTGATAATTTAGGTATGAAACTCAAAGAAAGGATAATCTTTTATATGGAGGAAAACATTTTTCAGAAACTATTTTCCAACTTTTTCATATTCGGTGGGTAAGAATGTTTCCAACATGGGTTGTGGTGCAATGGTGAGACTAGAGTCTCGGGTTCGAGCCTTGGGTAAGGAGAAAATCTTATTGGGAGTTTCACCTCCGTATGGGCCTTGTGGAACTTCAATGTAGCTCCGGACACCGAGTGGAAATCCTAAAAAAAAGTTTGGTAAGAATGATTTGGAAAGAAAAACTATTCTAATGTAACTAGGTAAGACAAGTGACATTCCACATTGATTATGTCCTCCTCAACCTCCAACACACCTCATCTTCACCTCACCCTTGTATCCACCACTACACCCCTATCCGGCCCCAACCTCACTTCCAATAGGATTATATAAAAATACATTTACGATAATATTTTTTCACTTACATATCGAAAAAAATAAAATAATTTAGTAATTCACTTATTTTCGTTCATTTGGAACACACCCAAAGAGGTAGAATGTAGTACAAAAAGCTCCAAAATGCTATTTCATTATATATCATCCAAGGATACATAAGGTTAGAGGCCAATTCACTATATACATTTTTCGTTAAACCTTATAATTAAAAATATAATTTAGAAAAATACTAAATTATGGTACATAATTATTAAACGAACATGGCTTTGTGCAATAGCATTGTTTGTTTCTTCTCAAATAAGTGCACATTTTATCATCAAGAAGTGTCCCCCTGAAAGTTCTCCTCCATTTAAAACAATTAATACTTTGCCTATGTTATTATAACAAACAGTGTTTTAAAGGTGAGGGCATGAGACGAGATGTTTTATGCAATACGGAGTGACACGCATGCCCCGAGACACGACGCGTAAGTCTTATGGATCTATAGTCTCATGTATATTCAATTTCATATTTTTATTACTAAGAAAATATGCAAAAGTAAAATTTAAAATAATTTACAAGTAAATTTTAATAAATAACCTATAATATATCTAAAAATATTATGATTATTATTTATGGAAGGTATTAATAACCAATAATGAAGAAAATAAAGTATTACAATTACTAGTTGAGAAATATCATTACACCAATAATAAAAAAATATGATTTAAAGAAAAAAAATGTTCAAAAACATTTTTTTTAAAAACGCTCAGTGCGTACGTTTTTACCCTTGGAGCTTACACCCCAAATTATAGGACTTACGCCCTATGGATCTGCATCTTCAATTTGTGCCCCTTGGCATTTATGAAACACTTCACCCCGAGAGTCGCCCCAAAAATTATTTTTGAAAACACTGATAACAAATAAAGTCAAAAAGGAAAAATTATTGGAATTAGTTATTTTGGCATATATATTGTAACACCTCGGTATTTGAAAGATCTAAATTTAGAAAGAACTAATTTGGAAAGAGTCAATTATGAAATTTTACAAGTTATTCTTAAGTTATGAGTTTAGGGTCAACTTACCATAACTTTGAGTACATGATAATTTAGGTGGCCTATAATATATCAAATAAAAGGTCTTGAAATCCTTTTTCTAACGCCACCAAGTTTTCTAATTTTCGAACTCGTGTGAGGGAGATATGCCCGTTTGAAGTCAAACTTTTCAGTTAAGAAAAGTTACTCGAAAATGTGAGGGGTATTTTGATCTACCCTTTCAGATTTAAGCATTTTTAGTAAATAATTAGGTGTCTAAACTTATTTGGTTCAGTTTTCCCAAACCAATTTACTCTTAGAGTTTTGAAAGGAGTTCAAGAAGAAGAGAAAAGAGAAAAGTCAAGGCGTTCATCAAGTTTTCGTGTGAATCAAAGATTGTTTCGGCAAGGGTTTAATCCATAAGAGGTATGTGAGTTCTCATAGTGTTGAGTTTGTTCACCCACACGCCAATCATGATTTACATATTTGAATTCGTACATAAAGATTGAAAGATTTAAGTTCTTGATGTGTGTTCTTGAAGTATTGTTTTCGTTCTTGAATTAGGCTGGGTTTGATGAGTTCTTGAGGTAATCGTATTGAGTTTAAAAGTTTTTTAGTAGATTCGTATGTACTTGTATTGGGTAATTGAATCTAAGAAAAACTTGAGGAAATCAATCGATCAAAAGTGATTTAGGATCAGAAAATGAGAGATAAAATTCATCGGATTAACCTGAGGAAGGGTGGCGCGGCGCGCCCTAGATGCATCAGGAAGTCTGGTGTGGCGCCCCAGCAGTGCGCCAAAATGTAGTCTATGATGCTTAGGGGTTGGCGCCCCGCGCCAGCAGTGTGCAATGGTCGCCTCCCCCCACCATTTTTCCATTGTTTAGCCCGTCTAAGTTCTCTTAAAGTGTACCTTCACTCCCTATTGATTCTAACTACTCTAAACTACTTCTAAACATCTAGAAATCATTCACAACGTGAATCATAACCTTGAATTGATAATTCAAATTCAAGGTAGATCTAAGAGTCAAGTATTGAGAGTTCTTCGAGTTATTTTAAGAAGTCTTTTACAAACCTTTTAAACTTGTTTTAAGACTTGAGCATTTGAGTTTGAGGAAGAGTGAAGGTGAGTTCATTTTCTTTAAAATGATATATGGGAACTAAGTATTCCCCAGAGAAATGTTTTAACATTTAAAAAAAATGAGGAAACACTGATTTCCAAAAGAGTTCATAAGTACTACCTCTTTTAAGATAAAACCTTTTGAGTAACAATCTCAAAGTTGAGGAAGAGGAAATGTTTTCTTTAAAACATAATGATCTAAGTTATATTTTGGGAGTAGTATTGAGCATCGATATGGGGGAGAGTTCTAACAACTCAAAGCCCTCATAAACCATGTAGCCAACGTGGATAGAAAATGGTCATACTTTTTAGATGATTCCTTTATTATTTTTTAGCATATACTAGTGGATCCACTTAGTTGAGGAGTTCTATACCTCGGAAAAGTATAGGATAGTTCTGGCAGCGTGGGCTAGACGTTGTATCATCACATAGCTCATAGTGATGGTTGTCGGTTAGTGAATCTCCCAAATAGAGCTCACTTTGTATTTTTGCATACAAACAAAGTTTATATTATATTTTATAATACATTGAATTGTTATCTACTATTTTAAAGTTTTTCTTTATACATAATTATTTCTATTGCTTTATATTGAAATGAGGTTGAGTTGAGTAGAGACGAGGTATGTGTTTCTTCAATTCCATTTCAAGCTTATGTCATGTTTCAGATTTCCCCTCACATGCTCATACATTCCATGTAATGATGCCATTAGGACTGCAAAATGCAGATACAGGTAACTAGGATCATCAACCAGCGCTTCGTTGATCAATTTGAGTTACATAGTTGTTAGTGAGCCTCCTTGCTTCCGGAGGATCCCTTCTTCATTTTTACTTATTTTCAGTTTTTATCATGATCGGGGGTCTTGTCTTGACAACCCTCATAGTATTAGAGGCTTCATAGATAGATAGGCAGTAGTTCATAAGTCTTGTTCATTTCAGTTGTTATGTTCTAGACTTGAGTTGTCCTTGAGGCCAGTTTAAATATTTTACTTTCTAAAATATTATGAGTATTTATTTGAGACATTGACATAAATTTGTGCTTTTGAGTTCATCCTATTTACAAGTAAGTCTTCCGCTAAGAGTTAAGCCAAACCAAGGATTCACTTGGGGCCAACAATGTTTCTCAAGTGCCAGCCACATCCAGGGTATAGGCTTGGGACATGACATATATTATTTTTATAGTGATAGTTTGAAAATATTATATAACATTGCTATAATATGTATTTTATCGCATATACTCGATTGTAAAGGTATTTGTGTATCTCGCTATTTATGAAAAAAATCATCAAAAAAGACACCAAATTCTTTTGTTTTTTTTTCCAAAAAAAAAAACTTTGCTTATACTAAAATTCATTTAGCTGGCAAAAAAACATGAAATATAATATAAGGCATGGATAAGGAATAAATCGGGCTCTTTTTGGAATGAACATTTAAATGGTGAGGAGAATTTTGAATTTTTACGTGGTATCATATTACTAATATAAGTAGCATAAACTAGAGCTTCAGGCCAAAATGATGCAAGGGACTTTTCTTGGAAAAGTAAGCAAAAAATGACATAATTGAGGTGGTGATGTTCGTGCTCAGCAAGACCATTTTTTGTTTGGGGGGGGGGGGGTTATATGGGTGAATAATTCTCTTATCTTGGAATAAGGACATAAATTGAGTATTATCATATTCTTTACCCCCGTCAGGATGGGAAACATGAGAATGATGAAGCAAAAATTTCAGATTTTTGGAATATGAGACAGGTCCATAAAATATGTGATAGTAAGTAGGTTACCCCTTTTCGACCATAAAAAGAAATTGGTGCAATCATCCATAAAAAGCATATAATAATGAGAGAATTGTCGACCATCACTTGTGCATTACCCTAATGTCGAAGTAGGAAGTAGTTTCAAGTCATGTGTGAGCAGATCCTTGTATCACAGTAACAGATTGTTAAGGGTTGTTATTACAAGATCATCTATGTTTTGCCTTTTGGAGAATTATGTGGAACAAATCAATTGTTCATGTGATTGCGATATTCCAAAGTTGAATGATTATAGTGAAAACTAATATGACATTGTGTCTTCCTGTAAGTAACATTTGGAATCGGCAGAGGGCCAACGATGATTGAAGCAACACTAGCAGAATTTTTAAAATATATGTGATAATTGTTCTGGACAAATCCACGACCACGATTCTTATTATGAAATCTAGCATGACCACAAATCTTATTATAAAATCTCCCACAACCATGATTTTGATTAAAGCAATGACCTTGATTTTAATGAATCAAGCAACCACATCATTAGTATTTTTGGATGTAGTAAAGACATCAACTAATTGTTGAGAATCATTAACTCAACTCAAGACTATCCCTAGTCGCAACATAGTTCTTAGAGCCACAAATGACCCCAAGTGAACCTCATGGACTAGCTTTACACTAAGATAAGAAAGAAATATAAATAGAAGATAACTGAATGTAGAACTGAAAGAGTCTAGAAATATCAATAAACAAATGTCTAAGTACACATAGCTAAATCTAAACTAACTTGTCTAAAAAACTCTACTAATATGAGTTGCTAGGACCAACCCCTAGCTAACTCCAACTCTCTGAAACTGAAAGTAAATGACTGAAAGGAAATATAATTGTTGTCCTCACAAAGATAAGGAGTCACCGACTCGGCTTCTACTCACGGGAGATAGTATTAATTAACTGCAAGCTGGATACTGAGTGTCAGAAACTATATTATTAAACAATATTGGAAGAAAGTATGCAATTAGTACTTTGAATGTACTGAGTATATAAAATAATGCATGATAAGTGTAATAAATGAGCATGATAAATCTATAAGACATGCCGATACAATGACCAAGTAAAATAACATAGAACTAAGATGCACTGAATGGAAATACATATATACACAGTCATGCAATAACTAAAAGACTAACGGTAGGAGATACTAAAATCGACATATAATCATGTGAGATACTACATGAAGTTTGATGTATAATCCCCCTCAAATGGGACAAATGCAGTTTGCCATGAAAAAACAAAATAAAGACAATAGAATGAGATAGTGCATGAACGTATCGCAATTGAATCAACACAAAGCTTGAAGATTGTGATGAAATGCAACTAAAGGACAGAAAGAATCTTAGGTCAAACATTTTAGCTAAACAAATCAACACTTAACTTGGACTTTGGAGCCGAAAATGCATTGAAATAATTTATGATTTTGAAGATTACATAATTACAACGATTTTAATTTTAGGGTAGTTTTTGTGCTAGGAAAAAAGAATCATTAGATTCGTTTAGTAGAAAACAATTAAGCAGAAGAGTCATTATTTTGGTGGAATAACCCAACACACTAGGTATACATAACAATCAAATATGACTTATCATAGTAAATATTTATTGTCATGTTAATCTTTTAGCCGGATATTCCTTAACAAGGGGTAAGCTATATGAATCATGTGTATCTGCTCCACTCTTTGCATGTTCTATTTTATTCTTAGTAAGTAATTGGTTTTAAGGCAAATAAGGAATTTCCTGAATTTTGATCTTATAGTACTTATACAACATTAATCACACAGAATTTTACCAAACTCTAGAAACTCTTAAGAAAGGACAAACTCTTATACATGAATTGCATAGTTTTCAACTCTTAAGCATTAGGCCCATTCAACTATAAAACAAAAAATGATGGCATGTCCTGATTTTAAATCTCAATTTAAGCTAATTTAGAAGTATCATACTCCTCCTTATCGGAAGGTTGAGGAGAACGGGGTAGAACAGATGTTTGGGCTTCCTTTTTCACTGTGTATATTTTCTTAAACTCTGGAGAGGCCCAATATTCATTCAGTTTTTTCTATATATCTTCATGAATCCACGATGACCTCTTATCATGTTTTCGGGCATACCAAAGCAAATCACTCAACCTACGAGAATATTTTCTAAGAAAAATTTCTCGTTTCTTTGCCTCATGCTTGAGAGGCTATGCACACTTCATCTGCATATAATTAAATTTTTATATTGAATAAATGTCAAATATAAGAATTGTATCTCTTTAAACAATATATACATCACAAATATATATGTCCTGCATCTAGATTGATTAACTTGTTTGAGACCAAGGAGTTATTAAACACTTCAAGTAGATAATTGATTTATTGTTACCTTGAAATCATCAAACATTCTCTCTCTAACGTTCAATGGAACATCTTTCCAGTACCTCCATGGCTCGTGATAAAATATCACATTAATTCAACCATCGCTTTCGCAGATTGAATAGGAGGATAAAACCTGCATTATATTTAAAATTGTGATGATAGCGAAGCTATTTCAAAATGAAAACAAAGGAATAGAAGGATAAAACTAGTATCTTTTTTTAAATAATTTTGAAACTAGCATGTTTGCTGAAAATGGTATTTATTGTTTTCAAACTATATTATTGGTTGTATAACCTAATAGATTAATACTTTGACTGATCTTACTTCTAAATATGATCAAACATCAAATATAATAATGTAGCTAAAGTAGTCTATAGTTCACTTCTTATATTACACAAGTCTCAACTTGTTAACAGAACTATTAAAAAGATTACATGAGTACTTACCCCAATCCATCGGGAATAATAATCTATCTCTGGAGTTCATCATACTTTCCAACATTTGGAGGATCTTGCCACTGTGCAGAAGCTTTTGTAGGAGGTTGTGTAGTTGGTGGACGATTGTTACCTCCAATAGCCATCTAAAAAATAAGAATAAGAAAAAATAGCAGATTAATCCAAAGGATGGATGTCGAAGTCTTGTTAACTCCAGAAAATAAAGCACTAGTAAAAGATTAATACAACAGATATTTTTCAATGATGAAGAAAATGTAATTAAAATCAAGAGATGTTGCTGCTAAAGGAGTCTTCAAGTCGAAAACTATCAAATGGTTCTGGCCTCATTTGTTTACACTTAATGGATGTCTGAATCTTAATCATTCAAATCAACCCATTTAGTGCATTTGTTCTTAAGGTTTAAATCTGAATGATTAGGACTCTTCTTATTAAGTGCATTTGTTTTCTTTCCTATTAAACCTCTTAATGGGTCTAAATAGATCTGAACGAATCAGATCTATAACAGAATACCGTTCAGAGGCTCGTTATTCTTCATGCCACTTACTTTTCTTCTCAACCACATATCATTTTTTTCTCTCCTCTTCAACTGCTACTGTGTTTTATGATATTCCATTTATGATTTTAAAGAAAACAACTTTACCTTCTGATATGTGTGAATTCAATATAACTTTCTCTTTGCAAACTCATTGATGACTAAAATAAATAGTTTGAGCAAAAGGTTGCCTCTATATATGTAATCAATCTCATGAAAAATAAGTATTTCCCACATACTTATTGGTTTTATTTGTCAACTAATCCATGTTTACAAGTTCAAACATATGTAAATAAACCAAAAAATGGTTAAAAACTTATCAGGGACCAAGAACAAAGAGAATCTCTTACTTGCACCCAGGAAATTACAGTTGACAAAGAAACTTTAGCCTTCAAGTTACTTGGAGATTTTGATAGAGATCAGCTTGATTCATTAAATAATCCATGTTATCTTGTTATGGTATATTTTTATATTAATATATAAGTTTTATTTGTATTTTAGTTAATAAAATTTCTATATAAAATATAGTTTTTTCAGAAATTATTTTCTATCAATTTTTTTTTTTAAAATGAAATTTTATAATATTTTATTGATACATTGTAATTTCATATGCACATTTCGATATTGAAAACAAACAAACTGAATCATGTGTTCAGATCCATAGACTATCTTAATATTCAAATGAACATTCAAATTCGTACATCTAGATCTTAATTAACATTGTTAGACAGAGATATGAATTTTGACGAGTGACAGGTGCAAGGAACGAGTTCTACAAACATGATCGCAGAAGGGAAAATCCCAACTGGAAATAGAGAGAAATAATAATGTTGAGGCGGTGAAAATAGTACAATACTCCAAGTCCCATGAGTATAACGAACCACTACAAGTATTCCAAGTCTCACGAGGAAAAGGAATCACTACAAGTTTGTTGAAGTAGAGTTGAAGTAGGAAGGGACTCTTGTTCTATAAATATAACAAGGTTTTCTCCAAAGAAGCTTACATACAGCGATACGAGTAAAACATAGTCTAATTGTGAGAGATTTCAAATTGAAGGTTTGTTGAAGTGCTGCGAAGAACATAATTGAAGAATTCTATTATGTTTAGTTTGAGTCTTTTGTTAAAGTTGTCGTAATTTGTTTGTTGTGATTTTAGAGTTTTTGGATCTTTGAGTTGGGGGCAACTTGAAGATCTGAGAAAACATGAACCTAGGGGTTTGTGTTCTGAGTCTAGGAATTAGAGTTTATAATTCCTTAGGTTACATTGGTTTTGAAGTTTTATTGAGTTAATAAAAGTTTGAAAGTAAAATTGATGGGCAATTACAAACGTACTTATTTTGAACTACTAAACATTCTAAGGATGAGATAACCCATTCATGATCCTTAGAAGAATTACAAAGGTCATAATTCCAACAATTGGTCTCAGAGCAAGTTATATTAATCAAAAGTCTAATAAGTCAAGGGAAGATCACTATGAATTCTTCACCTCCTCTTGGACACGGTCAAGCACAACACATAAACAGGCCACCCTTATTTAATGGGAAATATTACTCTTAGTGGAAGGAAAGAATGGAAGACTTCATTCAAGCTGAAGACTATGAACTATGGATGAGAGTTACTGATGGACCTTTAATGCCAACAATCAAGGACAGTGAAGGAAAGGACATTCCTAAATCTAAGGCTCAATATGGAGAAGATGACTACAAGATGCTAGGAAAGAATGACAAGGCTTAATGCATTCTCGTATATGCACTTAGACCTTACAAGTTCAACCGCATCTCTAGATGTACCACTACTAAACAAATATGGGATACACTTCTAAATGCACATGAAGGTACTACCCAGGTTCAAAGGTTCAGAATCGCTAGGCTATAGACTGAATATGAGTCCTTCAAGATGAAAAATGGAGAGTCACTTCAGGATATAATCACTAGATTCACCAGAGTAGTCGACGAATTAATGTCCTTACGAAAAATATACACTACAGAGGAACATGTAGATAAGGTTCTTCGAACTCTACCTAAATCAGGGAAATCAAAGTTACTGCAATAAGAGAGGCCAAAGACTTGATAAATATGAACTTAGATGAGCTTGTAGGAAATCTAAAAACATATGAGATGAATGTCGAAACTGCCAAAAGAAGTGAAGGAAATAAAGATAAGAGACTTGCTCTCACGGCAACTTATGAGAATGATTAATCTAATCTAGATGATGATGATATAGCCTTGATAAGCAGAAAATTCAAGAAAGGCATGAACTATGGAAAGAAACCTTCTCCTACCAAGAAGAATAGCACATAAAAGGGTCAGAATGGAGGATGTTATAAATGTGGTGAAACCGACCATCAAGTCAAGGAATGTCCTATGTGGAAAGTTGAGTGGATAAAATAAAGGGTAGGAAAGGAGAAAAGAGAACTGGAAACAAAAGGAAAAATAATTAAAAGGAAAAATCAAGCTATGTATGCTAGGCAGGAACAAGTACAGATAAATCTGAGGAGAATGATGACATTGAACTTATCGCCATAGAAGATTCAAAACCTGAATCTGATTCCGACACTGAGAAAGAGAAGGTAAACATTTTTTATCTCAAAGATAAACCAGAGAAGAAATTATCCTCTTTAATGATCACTCTCATAAATACCATACAAGAACTGAACACTTACAAGAATCAATTGGTAGCTTCTATGACTAGCCTAAAGTTTGAGTACATTGATCTTGTAAAACTCAATACTGAGTTAAAAGTAAAGAACAAAGATCTTCTTGAAAGGACTTATCAACTTGATTCTTGTAAGATTTCCCTCAAAAATAAAATCTTAAAATTAAGTGTCATTAGTAAGGAAAAAGATAAGGAGAGTGATCAACCCCTGCGTGAACAAGATGTCAAAAGACTTTAAAACGAATTATTCTCAGAAAAGGAAAACTCTAGGAGAATGAATCTTGAATTATCTAAAATCAATTAGTAGCTTGAACAAGCAAATAAATGGAGTAAGTTTTACATGATTGTAACCCACCTAGGAACTAACACATATAACATAAAAGCTAGAATATGTTTTGATAAGCAATCTATGAATGGGAATCCTGAATTCAACACACTTTGTGGTAACATGGGTCACTCTAGAAACACATGTCCTACAACCAAAATCAATACTACCAAAAAATATTAAAACTAACACATACCAAATGAACAGGTATGTACTAAAGACTACAAAATTACTTAATAGGATAAACAAGGACCTTATTCACCATTTTGATCAAAATAAACGACCCAAGTTAATTTGGGTTCCAAAATCTAACTCTTGAATGTTTCAGGAAAAGGGGAGGGGAAGCAAGCAATACTGGTATATGGACAACACTTTCTCAAGGCACATGACTGAAGATAAATCAAAATTCCTCTCACTGGAAGAAAGAAAACCTAGAATGGTATCATTTGGCGGTGGACAAAAAGGTCAGCTTAAAGGCATTGGAAAAATAGGTAAGACTAGTGAATACTCAATCGAAAAATGTGTATCATGTTGGAATATTGAATCACAACTTGCTCAGCATATCACAACTTTGTGATAAAGGAAACAAGCTAATTTTCTCTTCCACATGAGTTGAAGTAATAAAAGTCGAAACAAAGGAAATTGTCTTAACTGGACAAAGATATAAGCATGTATATATTGTAGATAATACAAAGGTACCTGCTGAAAATCTTATACGTCTAAGTGTAATGGACATAGATCCTTCACTATGGCATAAAGGTCAAGGTCATGCTAGTCACGTACAATTAATTAAACAAACTTATTTCTAAAGATTTAGTAATAGGACTTCCTAAAACTAAGTTAAAAGAAGAAAGGTTTTGTGAAGCATGTACTCAAGGAAAAAAAAATCATCCTTTAAATCTAAACATATTATAAGATCAACTAGATCCTTAGAACTGGTACACATGGAACTATGTAGTGGGTAAGTAGAGGTGGAAAATTATGTGTTTGTATTAGTATATAATCTTACAAGGTAGACTTGGACACTTTTTATTGCTTCAAAGGATGATGCATTTGAAGCCTTCTATACATTAATAAGAAAACTTCAAAAAAAACTTGACAAACAAGTGGTAGCTATCAGATCCATGGATCTAAATTTGAGAACTCTAACTTTGTTCAATATTATGAATCTCATGGGGTTGAACACAATTTTTATGTTCCTAGGACTCCTCAACAAAATGGAATAGAAAAAAAGGAAAAACAGAACCCTTCAAGAAATGGCTAGAACTATGATGATTGCTAGGACCATAACTAATCAATTTTATGCTAAAGCCATGAATACTACATGATATACTATAAATAGTTGTATGTCTAGATCCATGCTAGATAAAACTCCCTATGAATTACTAAAAGGAAGAAAACATAGCATATCTCACCTAAGAACCTTCAAGTGTAAATGGTTTATTCATAATAATGGAAATAATCTGTTAGGAATGTTTGATGCTAGATGTGATGAAGGAATTTTTCTCGGATATTCTTCATATAGAAAAGATATTTAGGTACTAAACAAAAGATTAATGTGTGTAGAAGAGAGAGTATATGTAGTATTTGAAGAAATAAATCTTATAGCTAACAAAAGTCTTCAGGATGAACCATTAAGATTATATGCTGAGAATGAACATGAACAAGTAAACAAACAAGGTTATTCACCTGTAGATGATGTACACACTGCTTTATCTTTTGGTGAAAATGAAGAAAACTCAGAAGAAACATCTGAGCAAAATCAAAGAGGGCTGATTGATAAACATGACTCAGAACAACATGAGTTGTTAGTAAAGGACTACTAGTACCAAAGATCACATCCAATAGATAACATACTCACCAATCTTATATCCGGCATAACCACCAGATCAGGACTGAAAATCATTGTGCATTCAGTGTATTCCTTTCTATGATGGAACCAAAGAAAATTAGTGAGGCCTTGGAAGATGCTGACTGGTTTATAGCTTTGGAGGAGGAATTGAATTAATTTGAAAGAAGTAAAGTTTGGCACCCAGCGCCAAGACCCCCAAACAGAACCATTATTGGAACTAAGTGGTTGTTCAGAAACAAGTTGGATGAACTTGGTACCATAATAAGAAAAAAAGCAAGATTGGTGGTACAAGGTTACAATCAAGAAGAGGGAATAAATTATGATGAAACTTTTGCTCCGTTGGCAAGATTAGAGGCAATAAGACTACTTATAACATTTTTTGTCCACATGGAATTCACATTCTATAAGATGGATGTTAAACAACCACCTATAGTTGAAAATAATGACTATCCAGAACATGTCTATAAGCTTGAAAAATCTCTCTACAGGTTAAAACAAGCTCCTAGGGCATGGTAAGATAGATTGTAAATTTTTTATCTTAAGTCATGGGTACACAAGAGGCAAAACTGACAACACTCTTTTTCTCAAGAATAAAGGAAAGGACTTGCTAATCGTACAAGTATACGTGGATGACTTCATCTAGGGAGCCACAAATAAACCACTCGAAGCTGAATATGTTGTTGCGTCATGTTGTGCTCAACTTCTATGGATCAAACAACAACTCAAAGACTTTGGGTTGAACACTTGATGTGCTACAATTTTTTGTGACAATACTAGTGCAATAAACATAGCCAAAACCCCAGTTAAACATAAAAGAATAAAAAACACTGACATTCGACATCATTTTTTAAGGGACAATGTAGAAAAGGGTTGGTTTCCATGAATTTTGCACAACTGAAAAATAAATCGCAGATATCTTCACCAAGGCATTAGCAAGAGAACACTTTGAAAGGAACAAATTTGAACTAGGGATGATTAAAATTGCCTAAGCCACCCTCCATGACTGCTAAAGAATACTATGCATAAGGCACAAAAGATTGGATAAAATTGTATAATCCCTACACTAATTTTAAAACATTTGAGAAACTATAACTAAGTAACTTTTTTCAGGTGAAAGGATGCATAAAGATCGAAAGATGGGATCTGGCATGTAACACCCCGTATTCGAAAACAGACTTCAAATACAGATTTCCAGAAGTTGCAGGTGCAACACATGGTTGCCACCCACGGACCGTAGAGTGACCCATGGCCCATACTGGTGGTCCGTGGTTCACATCTGCAACCTTCCCCAGACTCAGCCCAAAGTTTTGCCTAAGGGTCGACCCACGACCAGACCCATGGGCCGTAGGTCACACCACGGACCGTGGTCCGCATCCGTAGATTAGACCCCAGATTTCCAGCCTCCAGTCACGACTGACGGTTGACAAGCATGGACCGTCAACCGATCAATGGTCCGTCGGTCCCGTCCGTCGGTGACCTCGACAACAGTTAAGTCAGAGGTCTTTTGGTCTTTTCCATATGCGTTAGACCCCTAAACTACATCGTTTAGACCCTAAACTACGTCGTTTAGACCCTAAACTACGTGGTTTAGGTCAGTTTTTAGCCTAGAAACATAACTAGAACTTACCTAAGTCAGATCATTCACCGAAACATAGAAACTTAGAACGTAAAGAGGAGAAAGAGGCGACAAAACCCTTCCCAAGAACGCAACAAGGTCCCATCAGTTCCAGCCCCGAAATTGAAAGATTTCTCCGTGAATTTTGTCACTTGGTATGTGGGATTTCATTAGTGGGTTCCTTTCACCCATTGGGTCCCTAGATTTCAGTCAGAATTTTGATCCCTTTTATATTACTTAGACTTAGGATTTCTTGATTGTTAGAAATTATTGGGTTTTAGCTGTTAGAATGATCCAAATCATATTATCATGTTGTAGTATCATTTTTGTTCAGATTCATGCATAAACTCAGAACCCTAGCTATGTAGTTCTTTTACTTCATGAATGACACATGCTAGGTCAGTTAAATTAAGATATATATATATATATAAACATGCTTCAGTCTTCGAATGCATCATTATCAGTATATTAATCTTGCATTCTTAGTTTGCATGAAAGTATTTTGAACTATCCAGTATTACAGCATTTCAGTAATAGTGTTAAATTACTTAATCAATTGGGAGAAGCTTAATACCGAGTGGACTAACGTCAGTCACCCTCAAGTCCCAGAACTACGTGCCCCGTAGGTTGTCAGTCCCCTCTGTGGGCATCATTTTAGTTATCACGCAGTATGCCTTTATACCTCTTGCAGGGTTTATTATGTCCACTCGATAGGGCGTATACATCGGACTCCACATTTAGCTCATGTGGTTTTATGTCGGTTATTAGTAGTTCTCTTACAGTCAGATTCTCTTGCATTGACCATGCTATCCGTTTTATTTCAGATTTTAGTTTCAGCATGTTATAAACTTGGTCATTGCATTTAGTTAGTCATGTTTAGTATTTTTCAGTATCCTTATCATGTTCAGATTATATCATTGTTTTGTTTCTTGTTCAGTTATGTTATTATTCAGCTTTAGTCTATCTGACATGGTCAGTACCTTTCAAGTACTGCCACATACTCTACTCTAGATCTTCACGTTATGTAGGTTCAGGTCATCAACATTCAGATCATGCATAGATCAATTCTCGATCTTCAGTTCAGCATCATCAGTGGTGAGTCCTCATTCTTCGAGGACTAGTGACATGATTATCTTTCTTGCTTTTAGCTTTAGTTTCAGTTTTGCTAGATTTAGCTGGGGCATGTTGCAGCATTTCTAGTAAGTAGAGGCTTTATTTCAGACATAGTTAGTTTCAGATTTAGCCTTAGAGTTTGACTTCTAATTTGTATTCAAACTCTTAGTTTTCTTATATTCAGATTTAGTATATGGTTATTCCCCATCATTTCAATTTTTCACATGATTTAGGTTCCGCATAGTATTTCTTGTTTCAGTTTGTCTTTAAGTATGCTTATGATATGCTAGCAGGGTTAGCTTGGGGTCATTCGTGATCCTAGGTTTCGTGTCCGCGTCCAGGGGGAAGCCTCGAGGTGTGAAAAACTTGGTATCAGAGCATTAGTTTTAAGTGTCCTTGGATGTTTGAAAAGTTGTACTAAGTAGAGTCCTTTTCATGGGTGTGAAGTGCACCACATCTAATTAGGAAAACTTCAAGTTCTTTGTTACTCTTATCATGCGTAAGGTATGATCTAATTCCTCGTGCTAATCCTTCGTTATGCACTTTCAAATCATGCCTCCTCATAGAGCTTACCCTAGGAATGATAATGCTCACAATGCTAATGCAGCTCCTCCAGTCCCAGATCAGGAAGCTTCGTATGCTTAATTTAGGAACGATATCCTGTTGTTGGCTCAGAGTGTGACCAACCAGAACAATCAGCAGGTTCCAGTTCCAGAAAATTCTATTGTTGGGTCAGCCACAGCTAGTGTTCGAGATTTTGTTAGTATGAATCCGCCTGAGTTCTTAGAATCGCAGATTGGTGAATATCCCCAAAACTTCATTAATGAGGTCAAGAAGAGCTTTGGAGTGATGCAGGTAACTTGGAATGCTCGGTGAAGTTGGCATCTTACCAACCTAAGGATGTAGCTCATATCTGATATACTCAATGGAAAGAGAACAGGGGTAAAATGAAGCTCATATAACTTGGGAATGCTTTACTGAGACCTTTCTGGACAGGTTCTTCCCAAGAGAGTTAAGGGAGGCAAAAGCACAAGAGTTTATGAATTTGAGGTAGGGTTCTATGACGGTCCAAGAGTACGGACTCAAGTTCACCTAACTCTCCAAGTATGCTCCTAACATGGTTGCTGATTCCAGGGCTCAAATGAACAAGTTCATGTATGGGGTATCCGATCTTAGGGGCTCAAATGAACAAGTTCATGACTTATGATCAGCAGGTTGAGGGTGATAAGCTCAGGGAACAGGCCAAGGAGAATAAGAAGTCAAGGACAAGAAATCATGACTATTGTCAATAGAAATTAGGTGGTCAAAATCGCTTGCAGTTTCAACAGAAGTCTTCAACTCCAGCACCTTCATCAGCTAGTGTTCCATCCTCCAAGTTTTGAAATGATTAGAAATGTAGGGAATCAGGCTCTAAGACTCAAGGTAGTATTTTAGGCACCAGAACCTACCCAACTTGCCCAAAGTTTGGTAAGAACCATCTGGACGAGTGTCTTGCAGGAAAGGAAGGATGTTTTAGGTGTGGTTAGTCTGGTCACAGGTTGAAAGATTGTCCTTCTAAACAAGGTCAAGGAGGAAACAATGGTAGAGCTCAGTCCACAACTTCAGCAGCACCAGCAGGTCACCTGACTTAGTAGGGTAACTCATCTGGTATAGGTGGCGATCAACGCCAAAATATGTTGTATGCTCTCCATGCTCCCCAGGATCAGAAAGATTCTCCTGATGTAGTCACTGGTACGTTACGAGTCTTTGATCTTGATGTTTATGCATTGTTAGATCCAGAGGCTACTATTTCCTTTGTAACTCCTTATATAGCAGTAAAATACAGTGTTAGTCCGAAAACTATTTCATAACCCTTCTCAGTCTCTACTCTAGTCGGTGACCCAGTTATAGCTAGACGAGTATACATAAATTGCCCTATCACAGTCTCCCAGAAAGTCACCTCAGCAGATTTTGTAGAGTTAGAAATGGTAGACTTCGATATCATTCTAGGCATGGATTGGTTACATTCCTGTTATGCCTCAGTCGATTGTAAAACTAGGATTGTTCAT
>JAJOOO010002982.1:0-25156 GCA_029582685.1 Solanum piurae | reverse complement strand
AAAAACTTGTTTGAAGAATCCAAGCTACATTTAATAAGTACTCTTTCATTTTCAATTTATTTGTTGTACTTTTATTTTTATTCAGTTTAATATAGAATTTTTTTTTTCTTGGGGGTGAGGACACATCTTTAAGACCACAAAGTTAAAAGACATTTTTATATATTTTACATATGATCCTTAAATTAAAAGTCTTAAAAATTTCATATCAAATTAAAATTAGATCAATCTATATCTATCTTTTTTTTATCTTCTATACTACCTTAAAAGAATGAACTAATAACTTAAATGTTAAATTATTAGAATACCCCCAACTTAAAAAACCAAATGTAGCATATCTTCTATATTTTATATTGTATTATATTTATTTATGTGTATTATATTATATTATATTAAAGGCAGAAAACTTTTCACACTGAAGGGTTGTGACATTTTCAAAGAGTTATAACTTTTCTGATGAGTTGTGACCTTTTTGAAGGATTGTGACTTTTCTATAGGGTTGCGACTTTTTCGAAGAGTTATGACTTTTTCGATGAGTTTTGACCTTTCTGAAGGGTTGTAACTTTTCTAAAGGGTTGTGACTTCTTTTTTATAAGGCACCACAAGCAGTTTTTCATACACTACCCTTTGTTGGCTGTAAAAAGAGGGGTTCATCAATTTTTTAAACTACATTTAAAAAAAATATTATTATTATTATTATTATTATTATTATCATTATTATTATTATTATTATTATTATTATTATTATTATTATTGTTATTATTATTATTAAAACACTCAATTTAGTATATCTTCTATATTTTTATGATAAGAAACATATGCACATACTAATACTACACACTTTTAACTATAAATGAGGGGTTTCCTCACATTTTTAAACTACATTTTTTTTATGTTTTCTATTCTTCTCTTCTTAAAACCTCAGGTTTGATTTACAAACGTAGACAATCTCAAAGTTTAGTAAAATAAGAACACTCCATAACATGAATGTTAAATTAATCTAATACTCCAGCTAAAACATCCAATTTAGTACAAAACAATAATAACAAAGTAATGCACTATGGGGAAGGGAGTAGAAAATTTATTTAAAAAGTGTAACTAAGAGATTTTAAGAGTGACTAATATTTTATTTACCAATATTCATGATTTGATTTTCACGTGCAACGCACGTGCGTTAAAACTAGTAAATATATAGATGTAAGGTAAGTTGGGAAAAAAGAACTATTCAAATTTAGTAGTACTATATATATACAAAATGAAATGAACCGAAAGTGCTAGTTGGCATGCATCTAGAAGGCTTTGTAGATGTATATAATTTACTTATGCACGTGTGTAACAACTAATTCTTATACACCAAAAAATCATTAAAATATATACATATTCTATAAAATAAAATCATTTAAAGATCAGAAAAAAGGAACATATATATATACTAATTGTTCCATTAGTGGGAAGGCTTAGCTTGTAGCAACATTGAATTATGGAAGGTATTGAAATTAGTGATTCAAATGGATGGAAAAGGGATGAAGAAGAAGCATTGAAATGGGAAGATAATGATCATGATGTTCAAACTTATAATAATAATAATGTTATAAGAAGAGGAAGTGATGATGAAAGAATAATTAGTCTTAGCATGGAAGAGAAAAGGAGTTTGTTGGATAGGCTTATGAACATTCCTCAAGAAGAAGAAGACAATCACAACGTCTTGTTAAAGCTCAAACAACGCTTTCATAGGTATATAATCTTAGTACATTTGATTTACGTCAAATATTAATGAACTAAGTACTTTTTTATCTATTCTTTGTGTATCGTGCAATTTTTTGTGTTTGGTTTATTGAAATTTGACGAGACTTTCCTGATATTTCTGATTAAATCTTCTTCTTGTTTTCATAGCTCACATAAAATCAAGCGGCCATAGTTTGTAAATATTTGATGGAAATAAAAATCTTTATATTTGGCAATGTTATATAACTAAAATTGCTTAGGAATATATTTAATAGATTATTTTGAATCCACCCCAAATATAAGAGACAATTTTTGTCATTTTAATTTCTCAAGGCTGATGCATCCACTCTAAATCCCCCACATGATATTTAATTTTATCTTCTAGCTCTTATTATTTAGATTGTAACATTCTCAAGATAAACTTTTGATGAATTTAACAAAGAAGTTTTTTTTTCTTTTTGTGAATGAATATTTGATCTGGTAAGTCTAAAGTATATAGCTAGATTATGAAGTTAATTAACAAGTTTTTTTTTTTAATTGTTTGTATCGTAAATTGAGTTAGGGTTGGGATTGAATTTCCGAAAATTGAAGTTCGTTTCGAACATTTAAATGTAGAAGGAGAAGCGTATGCGGGGACAAGAGCATTGCCTACAATGTTCAACTTCACAATCAATAGGATTGAGGTAATTAATTAATCAGCATCTTAATTATGCTAATAGATTAAAAGAGAAAAAACAATTACTAGGTGGTAATTATTAACGATATATGTAGGTTGCTAACTGTAGTAACTTCTAGTATATGTTTTATTTACCTCTTGTTACTAGTTTAAATAAGTGTCCTACTATGTGGAGCACATTTAGGAGTAGTTATAGTTCCTATTATCTAGCATTAGTTAGTTGTAGATCATGTGCAGGTGATGGCCTGCACTTTAGCATCAGTTCGTTGAAGATTATGTATATAATAGCTTGTTGCCAGACTTAATAAAATTATCTTTTCACCTTCTCATCTTAATCTTTATATGGTATCAGAGCATTATAAGCTCCACCGAGTTAGATCCATCTATTTCTTTTAAAGCTTGCTCATATATGGCTCCAGTTACTGATGCTATTGCTGCAAGCAATCCTACAGTTTCTTCCACCACTCATGTGGTGCAATTTAACCCTATTGCTCAGTTACCTCTTAAGTTACAAGGTAACCTAAAGTTTTCAACCTGGAAAGCACAACTTGTGATGCTACTAAACGGGCATCAACTCATGGGGCATCTTGATGGAACCACAACAACTCCATCCCCCACAATTATCCAAAATAATCTTACTGTACCAAATCCCAATTATCAGATTTGGTTCTCTCAAGATCAATTGATCCAACAAGCAATGATGGCATTGATCGATCCTACCATTGCTCCAACTGTTGCCGCAGCAACATCTGCTAACAAAGCGTGGGAACTCCTTCACACAACCTATGCCAACAAAAGTCATACTCACATCTTTAGCTTGCAAGATCCATTGCAAAATACCAAGAAGGTTTCTAAGCCCATTGCAGAATACTTACAGGAGGTTCGTTCTCTCTCTGATGCTCTCAAAGTTGTTGGTTCACCTGTCAATGATGATGAACTTATTGTCAAAATTCTAAGTGGTCTTGGCCCCAAGTACCGTGAAATCTCTGCTGCAATACGCGCACGAGACTCTTCCTTGATCTTTGAAGAATTATTTCACAAGCTCACAGATCAAGAGCTTTTCCTCAAACATCAAGATCTCGAAAAACCATCCTCTATGATCACAACTGTTGTTGTCCAGAAGTCCAACACACCTCCGCAATTCAATAGGAATAATTCTCGCTTCAACAATCAGCAACGGAAACCATCTCAGTCTCGCCAATGGAATTCCAATAATCTGCAATCGGATTCCAACAATCAACAAAATAGGAGACAATTTAAGCAATCTGTCAAATGTCAATTGTGCCAAAAGTTTGGTCGCACAGCAGATGTATGTCGCTCCAAGTCGCACAATCATTTTGAGGCAAAGGTTAACTTTGTAGCCTACAATCGTCTGGAAACTCTTGGGTTCTAGACTCTGGTGCAACTCACCATGTCACTAGTGAACCCCACAACCTTGAAGAGTATACAGGAACAAAAGAAATTTCTATTGGTGACGGTAAAACCATTCCTATCACTCATACTGGTTCAACTTTGATTCATGCATCTAATACTGCTTTTAAGCTTTCTGACACACTTTGTGCTCTTTTAATAAAGAAGAATCTCATTTCTGTTGCTAAGTTTTGTCAAGATAACCGCACATCTATTGAATTCTTCCCTTTTACTTTTGTTGTGAAGGACTTGCATACTCTGAAGCCGCTGGTACAAGGCCGGAACAATAATGGACTGTATGAGTGGCCGCATCTGCAATTCAGGAAGCCATCCATTCACCTCTCCTCCACAAAAGCCCCATATTAACTCTGGCACTGTCGATTGGGTCATCCCCACTCTAGAATTTTAAATTTTATTCTGAAGAAATTTTCTTTACCTGTTGTTGCTAGAAAAGACAATTTTGAACCTTGTAATTCTTGTTCTTCTAATAAAGCTCATTGTTTGCCATTTCAACAACTCACTTTGTCCAGTAATATTCCTCTTCAGATTGTCTTTAGTGATTTATGGGGACCATCACCTGTTTTGTCACTTGATAAAAAATTGTATTACTGCATTTTTGTTGACCAATACACCAAATATACTTGGTTGTATACGCTCAAAAACAAAAGTGAGGTTGCTTCAATATTCTCAAAGTTTCATCCTTTAGTAGAAAATTTCTTCAAAACTAAAATTTCTTCAATTTATACAGACGGAGGGGGTGAGTTCATCGGTCTTCAGCCCTATCTTCAGAAAAATGGCATTGAACACTTGATTTCACCTCCATACACACCTCAACGTGTTGCCATAGCTGAACGTAGACATCGTCATATTCTTGAAACCACTAAAACTCTTCTTCATGAAGCCTCCTTACCACCTGATTTTTGGTCTTTTGCATGTCATTATGTTGTCTACCTTATTAACAGACTTCCCACTCCCATCCTGAATAATGAGTCACCCTACCAAAAATTATTTGGTCGATTTCCTGATTATACCACCCTAAGAGTTTTTGGTTGTCTTTGTTACCCATGGCTTAAACCTTATACTAAAAATAAACTTGAGCCATGGTCCACCCCGTGTGTATTTAGGTATCTCCCAGACTCACCATGCTCATCTCTGCTTTGACCCAGTTCAGTCAAAAAAAATTGTAAGTCGTGATGTACAATTTTTTGAAAAAGAATTTCCTTTTAAAAGAATGTTTATTCACTTGCGGAAATATACTTCCCAATTAAGTTGGGAAGTTGTTGAATCCAAAGAGGAGACTCCAACAACAATTCCAACTCCTCCTCTCTTTATCCCACCACCTATTCCAATCCCTGTAGAGTCCAACTCTCACCATACAACCTCTTCCCCAAGCGATGCTTACTCCAATAGCCACTGCCAAGTACCAGTAGCTACAGAGACATCAAGTAATACACAACTTCCTGCTCCTTCTTTTTTGGATGATCCTACCACCCACAAGCCTTTACTCACGTACCAGAGACGCAAAACTACAGGTAAATTCATACAAACACAACAATCACTCCCAGCCCCTAGCGCCACCACTCATCCACCCTTGACATCCAGTGATCCCTCTCCTGCCATACCTGCTGCCCCTATTTCCCCACCACCCTTAAACCGAATTATAACTCGGTCTCAGAATAATATCTCCAAGCCCGAACACTCTCTTTTCTAACCCATTTGATTTCTACACCTGTAACTTTCAAACAGGCTGATAAACATGAAGAGTGGAGGCAAGCAATGCAAGAAGAGTATGATGCCTTAATCAAAAATCAAACTTGGGAACTCGTAACGCGAGACCTGTCCAATAATGTGGTGGACTGCAAATGGTTGTATCGGATCAGAGAAAAGCAGATGGCTCTATAAACCATTTCAAAGCTCGTCTAGTTGCAAAAGGGTTCACGCAACGCCCTGGTTTGGATTTTCATGAGACATTCAGTCCCGTTGTCAAACCAATGACGGTCAGGTTGGTTCTATCTATCGTTGTGCAACACAATTGGCCAATCCATCAACTTGATGTCAATAATGCTTTCCTTCAAGGAAAATTGGACGAAGAAGTGTTTATGTCTCAACCCCAAGGATTTATCAATCCCCAATTCCCGACTCATGTTTGCAAGCTGAAGAAGGCTATTTATGGCCTCAAGCAAGCCCCCCGGGCTTGGTATAATTCTCTACATGAACATCTGCTGAAAATGGGGTTTGTCAGAATAAAATCTCACACCTCTCTATTTGTATGGAAGCATATGGCTGTAACTATTTGCGTTCTTGTCTATGTTGACGACATCATAATCACTGGCAACCATCCAAAAGTGATCAAATTTTTCATCAGTTCCTTGACAGCTAGATTTTCCTTGAAAGATCTGGGCTATTTGAACTACTTCTTGGGTGTTGATGTGAAGCACATACCGGATGGTCTCATTCTTTCTCAATCAAAATATATTTTGTATATTCTTTCCGAACTGGATATGGAAAATTGCAAAGGTGTTTCTACCCCGATGTGTTCCACTGTACCACTTCGAGTGGCTGACGGTTTGCCACATACTGATGCCACTCGCTACCGGCGTACCCTTGGAAAATTACAGTATTTGTCCCTCACACGGCCTGACATCTCTTATGCAGTCAATAAATTGTCTCAATTTATGCATGTCCCGACTGATGAACATTGAAAAGCAGTTAAAAGAGTGCTACGGTATCTCAAAGAAACTGCAAGTTCAGGACTTCGCATCATTCGCAGCTCTGACTCCAATTTGTATATGTATGCTGATGCGGACTGGGTTGGCGATCCGAATGACAGAATCTCTAGCTCAGGTTACATTCTTTTCTTTGGACCAAATCCAGTCAGTTGGTCATCAAAAAAACAACGTGCAGTAGCTCGCTCATCCACCGAGGCAGAGTACAAATCCGTCGCCAATGCACTTGCAGAGCTCACTTGGGTGCGAAACTTACTTCATGAGTTACATGCCACCATTTCGAAGACGCCAGCAATCTACTGTGACAATGTTGGAGTGACTTATTTATCTCACAACCCAGTGTTTCATACCCGTATGAAACATGTTGCTGTTGATTTTGCATATGAACGTGACCAGGTTCAAGATCATCGAGTCCATGTTACTCATACACATGCTTGTGATCAACTTGCTGATATATTCACCAAGCCACTGCCTAAATCAACATTTACTAGGTGTCGTTCCAAGTTAGGCATTGTTGAACCTTGCCTACCTTGAGGGGGTGTATTAACGATATATGTAGGTTGCTAACTGCAGTAACTTCTAGTATATGTTTTATTTACCTCTTGTTACTAGTTTGAATAAGTCTCCTACTATGTGGAGCACATTTAGGAGTAGATATAGTTCATATTATCTAGCATTAGTTAGTTGTAGATCATGTGCAGGTGGTGGCCTGCACTTTAGCATCAGTTGGTTGAAGATTATGTATATAATAGCTTGCTGCCAGACTTAATAAAATTATCTTTTCACCTTCTCATCTTAATCTTTATAGTAATAATCTTTAAATAGCCTCTCATATTTATTTTAATTTTTTATCCAACTATTATATTCTCTACTTGTTGACTTTGCTTAAACTAAAACTACTCTAACCTCTATATATCTTTAAATTTGTAGGGTGCCTTGAATTATTTCCACGTTCTTCCAAAAAGAAAAAAGTCATTTTCAATTCTGAATGATGTTAGTGGAATCATCAAGCCTGAAAGGTGAGAGTTAAAAATTTATCTTTTTTTTCTTTCCCAAATGATAATTAGTAAAATGTCAACAATTTGATACCGGACACTGGATAGGAAAAGTCGTCTTTCGAGTCCCTCTGGGCTCTAAGTAGAGGCGAACGCAGGATTTGAAAAATCCTAATGCACCAATATTAAGCTAAAAAAGCCTTTTAAAAAAAGGTTCTACTTGGGATTTAACCCTAGTCATTTGGATGGATCTATTTACATTTCCTCCTCGGGCACTATTAATTATATTTAGTTTCTGTCAGTTTTTCAAGATAGATATACATATTTTTTTTCCGAAGTTAACGGGTGCACGTGCACCCCACAATACCATGTGGGCAGGGGCGAATCTACGTGGAGCGTGTCGGGTGCTCGAGCATCAGCCCATTTTTTCCCCCATAAATTATACATTCTTCATACAATTAGATCTCAACCTTTTACGACATTCATAAATGTTCTTCCATAGTCTTTTTTAGCTAGATTTGACCACACTATATAATTTAGGTTGGAAGTTAGATCTCATTCTTGAAAATTAATTAATGAAGCGTTAGTAATCTTTAGAAACATATCTCTCGTTCACATCATGTATTTTCTTGTACATAAAATAAATTATTATTTATAATATCATATTAAAATGTGCATTTCAAATTGATTCATGAGAAATTTTATTTGAATGTTTTGAAAAAGACATTTGTAATTTCTCATGAATCAATTTGAATTGCATTATATTAGCCCAAATTTAAAATGGGATGAAATAAACAGATCAAATAAGTCCATATAATAAAATAAGTGGATTATTAACTTATCCAAACATAAATGATTTAGACGGATCGTGAATATTTGGACTAATTTTGCCCACTCCTACCAAAGAGTGATTTGCCTGACTTGTGAGTTAACTGTAGGTGTTCAACATTTTGATATAACATTTAAAATTTTATTTGCAAATTATGTATCAATATGTATAGATACAAAAATAAAAATAATCTTTAGCGATATTTAGTTAATGATAATAGCTTAATTACTGCTAAATGTTTTTTTTAGCGGTATTTAGCACTTCTTGATGTTACATTTTCATGAATGGTAACTACTTTCCAGGAAAGTCCAAGCGTAAATCTCCTGATGTTATATATTCTCATCATTTGCGTGTTGATATTTGTTATGTCTTTATTAATTTACATCTTCAAGAGCTTAATAACTATTTTAATGTTGTGAGTAGTGACTTACTTGATCTTGGTAAGACTAGCTTGAATTCAATTAGTTCATTTGGTGGTTTTGATAAGAACAAGATAATGAGATTGACTGAGTATTAAATGAATGAGTTTGATAGCAATAAGCTTTGAGATCTCAGTTGATAGCTTGATAATTTTATAGTTTATGCTCGTAATTTTGATAAGAGGTTCTTCAACTTGAAGAGAATTAGTGACTTTGCTAAAGTATTGGTGAAGTCAAAGCTGCATCAAACTTTGTTACTTGTTTATTTGCTTATCAAGTTGACTCTCATTCTTCGTGTTGCTACTGTTTCTGTGGAACGAGCTTTTTCATCCATGAAGTACATCAAAAATGAATTTCGTAATAGTATAGGTGATGAATTTTTTAATGGTTGTGTAGTGCTCATTTCCTTAACATAAAAATAAATGAGGATGCTTGCAAGAGTGAATTACTAGTTGTAATTGGTAAGAGAAGCTAGGAAAATTTGGACTTCATTTCTTAGTTTTTCTAAGAAATGAAGAGTTTTTAACTATAACGTTTAAATAGTTGTACACTTATATAGTTATGCAATGCGATTTATAGTAACTTTATAATAAGAGAAGTGAGCACCCACGAGCCTAAGATCCTGAATCCGCCACTGCATGTGGGTCCGCCTCTGTCTCTGAGTACGAAGTCGCCTTTGTTAGGAAATAATTTACTCCAATGTAAAAAAAATTACCGCGAATTCAAATTTTGTCAGGCTTTAATATTAGTACTGTAAATCTAATGGTCAATAATATTGTTTGGTTTTGCAGAATGACACTACTTTTAGGTCCGCCAGGTTGCGGCAAGACAACGTTGCTACTAGCTTTAGCTGGAAAGCTAAATTCAGATGTAAAGGTGAGCCATCGAACTTATAATTCTTTCCTATACATATTTAATTAAAGAAAAAAGGCTTAAATATGTCATTAAAAAGGTTCATTCATACCATTATTTGTTAAAGAAAAATAATTCGGATATTACAAATTCATTTTTTACATGTGGTCAATTATGATTCTCAGTCATATCATTAATTAAATTAGTACTACTCCAGTTTTTTAAAGGAAAAAGGCTCAAATATGCCATCAAACTTTGATGAAAGGCTCATCTATGACATTCGTTAAAAGTTTGGCTCGTATATGCCATTTCAGCTTACAAATAATGACAAGTTTTTTCTCAAACGAAAATGGCATAGATGAGCCAAACTTTTAACGGATTACATAAATAAGTCTTTTCTAAAAATTCGATGGCATATTTAAACTTTTTCCACCTTTGTCACGTCTCAACGTATAACCTGTGCTTACTATGCATATAACTATGACAATTTTAAAATTGTGACAAGTTCATATAGGATGCAGCGATACAAATCAACATAAGTAGACCCAAAACTTATATACAAGTTGTGACCATTGGGAAAATACTCATTTTTTTTAATTAGACTTGTCAATACTAATTTTTCTTGGGATTTATGATATTAAATTTAACTCCCTTATTAATTAACATTCATATAAAAAAATAATATCATTTCTCCCAAACATCCACCTTTCCCTCACTATCTGCACGATGATTTCTGCCAGCTTAGACCAAGTTATGAGATATGGTAGAATAAGATCTCAAGTCAAAGCCAAAACAATCATTAAAATTTTAAAATAAAGTGACATATTATTTTTCAATCTTTTTCAAATTCTATAGATAATGATAAATGATAATGATAGGGAAAATCATACTTCCACTACATTTTCCATCAACGTTGATTATTATTTCCCCATGGTTCACATCAGAGTACAAAAAAAAAATGTTACTATGATGAAATCAAAAAATTGTGAGTCCGAGTCATCAAGAGAGTAAAAAGGGTGGGAGTTTCTTAGAGGGGAAAAAAAACTAACCGGACGTCTACTATCCTTTTCTCAATTTTTTTTTTGTTATACATGAGGAGGGGAGGGCGAGAAATAGGGAGAGAATTACAAAGTGAGAAATCAAATTCTTACCGATAAGATGAGAGTTTAGATAACCAATCAAATAAACTACTAACATTCCGACTCACTTGTCTAAGGTAGCCACCACACGTTTTTAAGAGCAATAACTTAAAGTCAAATTATATTTCACTTTTAATTGTTTTCACTATATATTGGTGTATGTTTTATTATGATTAAACTACCACGTTACTTTTACATAAAAGTAAATTTATAAATTTCTAGTTTGAATCCCAACTATTGGTATAATAAGCCCATTTCCTCCCTCCAATCTTGGTGTACATTAGTGAACGCGTTGCATATTCTTGAGATCATTTGATGATGCAATGTGAATTTCTAGAAATATATGAACTGTATGACTAATGCTATAACGAAAATTTCGTAAGGGGATGAGGCAGGCTATAATTAGACAAGGGATCTTCTTTTAAAAAAGATTCAATTCAGAACTCTTACATCAAGGTTCAATGTTGAAATTAATTTGGAAAGATTTTCCCTAATTTTATCTCATGTCAACAAATTCAAAATCCCTTAATTTTTTTAGAACAGATCGAGTCAAATAGTGAACTATATCACTAAAGATGTAAACAAAAGTGAGTTGGCCCAAACACGACAAAATGTTAAAAAAAAACTTTACTAGCATTATTAGCATCGACTAATACACAATTTTCTCCATCAACACTTTATTATCTTTACTAACCTATGCTTTTTCTTGAAAAAATAATTAGGTTTCTGGGAAAGTAAGTTATAATGGGCATGGAATAGATGAATTTGTACCAGAAAGAATATGTGCATATATAAGTCAAGATGATGTTCATCTAGCAAATCTAACGGTGAGGGAGACTCTTGAATTTTCAGCTAGATGTCAAGGAGTTGGACCTCGTTATGGTTAGTATAATGTTTTTTTATATGCATAAATATTGATTTTATTACAAGACAACTTATGATGTTCAAATCGATCTATTTGTAATTAAATTTCCTTCTATTTTTCTTGTAGAAACAAGCTATAAATAGTCAAAATAAATCAAATTGGTCGAGGATTATCTATAATCACAAACTATATATATATATTAAAAATAAATTTTACATTAAATAAAATTTTCATTTAGTATTTTCCAACTATTTAGGATTTTTGAGTTAGATAATACTAGAATATTTAGAATACTAATTTTACTTAAATAATTACACTTCAAAACAAAATGAGTTTGTATATACTTTTATTTCTATTTTTGTTGAGAATATGATTAACTAATAAAAGTGTTCTCTCTAACCGCTTAAGTTTTAAGATGAAATGGTCACACACTTCAACATGCATGGTAACAGAGTAGGTAGAGGTCTGGGATCGAATCTCATCACCATCCAAATTTAAAAAGAATTTCCACGTGTTTGGCGCATGAAAAAGAATAGGCCCACACATGTAAATTCTACACAAGCTTGATTTAGTGTCTTTTTCTAATGTTTTGTTATGATTTTGATTGAACTCGATGTTGTGTTCATCTGATTAAACGTCTTCTTATGATTTTTATTAAACAGCAGGCTAAGTAAAGAGGTCATAAATCATAATGTCTTCTTATGATTTTTAATAATGATGCAGAGATGTTGGAAGAGTTGTTAAAGAGAGAAAAGGAAGCAAATATAAAGCCAGATCCTGATAATGACATGTTTATGAAGGTATGAAGATTTAACATTCAGTTTCTGGTATAAAAGGGAATTTTATTAGCTGACCTGTTTTTGTCAATATGATTTGTTTTCCAGGCAGCATCAGTTCAAGGGAAAGAGCCAAATATAATAACCGATTATACACTAAAGGTAATCCTAAACAAGTCTATTTCTTGCAACCGTTTTTCGCCTATTAACTCTTACTTAACAGATATTGGGTCTTGAGATATGTGCTGAGACACTAGTGGGTGATGAAATGGTACGAGGGATTTCTGGTGGACAGCTAAAGAGACTCACCACAGGTATATACTGTCATTTCGATACAATTCAACACCTTTGACTATCATACTGTTCATATATGGTTAAAACTATTTTGTTACGTATATATAGTTGATGTTGAACATCTTTTGGCCTCTTCCTGTGTCTACTTTCCGTATTTCGAACCCCCGTAGTGTGAAAATGCTGGCTATATATTGTGAAAGTAGTCTATCTTGCTTTAACAACAATATCATTTTAAGCTATTAAATTTCCATTTAGAGGAAATGTTTGATTTTTCTTCATTTTATCGTCAATTGTTGTTGTTGAAGTCTCTCTTCTTCTTGTCACCCTGATTCAGGAGAGATGATGGTTGGACCAGCAAGAGCTCTATTTATGGATGAAATATCAACTGGATTAGATAGTTCAACAACCTTCCAAATCGTCAAATCTATTAGACAATCCATCCACATTCTTAAGGGAACTGCTCTTATCTCCCTCCTGCAGCCTGCACCAGAAACTTATGGCCTTTTTGATGATGTGATTCTTTTGGCGAATGGGCGAATTGTGTATCAAGGTCCACGTGAACATGTTCTTGAATTCTTTGAGTATGTGGGGTTTAAATGTCCTCGGAGAAAGGGAGTAGCTGATTTCTTGCAAGAAGTAAATCTCATTCTTCATTACTATTTTCTACTTACGTTAAAACCATAGTATCGACTGAACCATTAAATAGGTGACCTCTAGGAAAGATCAGGAGCAATACTGGGCAAGGACAGATGAGCCATACAAATTTGTTTCATCCAGGGAGTTCTTTGAAGCATTTCAGTCCTTCCATGTCGGACGCGAACTTGCAAATGACCTTTCTGTTCCTTTTGACAAGGCCAACAAGCATCCTGATGCTCTAACCACCAACAAGTATGGCGTTTAAAAGAGGGAACTTTTGGAAGCTTGCATGTCTAGAGAAATCCTTCTCATGAAGAGGAATATATTTGTCTACTTGTTCAAGATAATACAAGTGAGTTGGCCAGCAAGTTTTATCTTGTCATTTTGTTCCATGTTTATACAAAATATCCTGATGGAGTTGTAGCGCCATGTTAGTTTATGTTCTATGTATTTCAATAGTCCAGAGCAAACGTATAGGTTTCGCAGACGCATTTGAAACAACTATTTATATACAATTATTTGTAGCATTAGACTTATAATTATTCTAAACTAAGTATAAGACTTTGGTGATTTCAGCATTTGTTATTGGGTTCCATAACAATGACTCTGTTCCTGCGAATCAAGATGCCGAAGGAGACACAGACAGATGGATTAATCTTTATGGGTGCATTGTTCTTTACAGTAATTGCAGCTATGTTCAATGGGTGCTCAGAGGTTCCTTTCACTATCTTGAAGCTTCCGGTCTTCTTCAAGCAGCACAACCTTCTCTTCTTTCCTGTATGGGCTTATACTTTGCCTGCATGGATAGTCAAGATCCCAATCTCAATTATCGAGTCTTCCATTTGGGTTTCTATCACATACTATGCAATAGGATTTGATCCAAACATCGTAAGGTAAATAAATCAACACTAGTATCAGTTTAGCTTCTGTAACATTGGATCTCGAGGATTTGGATCTTGATTTTTAATGCTTATTCTGTAACTTTGAAAGCGTACTGCAGAGACTTTTCGAAGTTGAACAAAATTTGTGTTTTCACTTACATATTCTCGCAATGAGAATATTTATATCATTAGTTAGGATTTTGATATTCACAATCTGAAGCTATTGCATATCCATTTTCCTTATTTTTCTTTGTTAAACTGATTGTGGAACGAAAGGATTACCGTGGCAGGTTCTCCAAGCAGTTATTTCTAGTGATATGTGTTGACCAGATGGCATCTGGATTATTTCGCTTCATGGCAGCTGTTGGAAGGTAAATGATAATCGCAAACACATTGGGATCGCTTGCATTACTTCTTGTTCTTGTAATGGGTGGATTCATAATGGATCGAGGTGAGAATATCTTTCTCAGCTATCATGTCAAAAAAGATCACAGTAGCTTAATAGTAACTGAAGGTAGAATTTTGTGACACCTACGCGAACTATGATAGTATCTAACAGAACAATGATAACGTAACGACTAATACATATTCCATATATTTTATTAGAGCTTTATTAGTCTCTGAAGTTGAGGGTAGTTTGATCCATATTTTCTGATCCAGGTTGCTAAGCATAGAGACAGGGAATACATTTTTGCATTCGGTAAAAGTGCTGATAACTGTGCTATTAGTTTGCAGATGATGTGAAAAAATGGTGGTTATGGGGTTACTGGTGCTCTCCGATGATGTACGCACAGAACGCCATCACTGTAAATGAGTTTCTCGGCAATAGTTGGAGTAATGTAAGCAATCCTTCTCTTGATTTGAAATTCCATACACAAAGTTCATTTCATCTGAACTAGTACTCCTATTGCAGAATGTTCCTGGCTCAACAGATACACTAGGAGTTGTAGTGTTAAAGTCTCGGGCAATGTCTGGATTGGAGTAGGCGCAGTGCTAGGATACGTTGTATTTTTCAATTTTATGGCTCCGTTGGCCTTAACTTACCTCAAACGTATGTGTTATTTGTCTGACTTGAGTTGCAATCACTTCCATCTATCAACTTCTAACATGCTTCTGAAAAACTGAAACTAATATATTGTATGCAGCATTTGGAAAATCTGGTGCAGTTTTGCCTGATGAAAAAGTTGTCGAAAGGAACACAAAGATACGGAATATAGACATAAAGTCATCAACATGAGGTACTGTTATGACCGAAAATAAGCAGGTGTAATGCGGAAGCTAGCAAAGCAAACCTCGAAAGACCACGAGTAAGAAGACAAACGAGAAACACACCAAAAAAGACAGATTTAACGTGGTTCGGTCAATCGACCTACGTCCACAAAGGAGATGAGCAATCCACTATAAGTATGAGAGTACAAAATATAGAGAGAAACAACCTCAACCAATTCACTCAGAATACAAGGAGGTTCACACAAGTGATAACGTATCAAGCTTGTGACTCACAAATTCTCCCCCTATAACCGCAACTCTCAAAGCCCTTAAGACTACATTGTGAATGCTAATTAAGTTAGAAGGAACAAGCCTATATTTGTAGAGTCCTAAACCTTTTCTACAAGAAAAGGACTAGTTAAAATATTAAAACAATTTCCTAAATGGAAAACCTATTTATAGTAAGACATCAGGGCAAATAAACCCCAACAGGTACTTCTTGTCTACATGATTCATAATTACTTGTTAACATTTGTGTTGATGAGCAAGATGGATTACGTCATTTGCTATAAAGATGATAAGTTTATAGTTTGTCAATCTTATACAAACTAAAGCCACATAGTATTCATGAAACGGCAAAATAACGTCTAAGGTTGTTAGAAAATGTTTAGACACTTAAAATCCATAAAATGGTTTATGGTTTAGTTGGCTCTTAAACAAAAAAATAGCATAGAAATACCCGTGATGCTTCATATAAAACAGCTACTTGAATCATGCAGAAATGAAAAATGAGGGCTAAAGAAATGCACCTATTCGAGAAACCAAGTCAATCAAGAAGGGAGGGATGATTTTACCATTTCAACCTCTTTTGCTAGTTTTTGATGATATCAGATATGCAGTCGATGTGCCTCAGGTACATAAAATAGTGTTCCTTTGTATTTTTGCATTTTACTTTTGGAATTATCCTTATTTAGTTTTCATGGAGAGATCATCAAACTTCCCCAAGTATCATTTTGCTTTTAAAGAAATGAAATGTTAACTCTTCCAAAACGTATGAAACTCTACACGCTATTCATATGCTTTCTGTTTTCGAATAAATTGGTTGCTTGCAAGAAAATGAGCATCTTTTCAAAAGAGCCAATTTGATAATTATGCTAAAAAGTAATGTCCTATGAGTAATGAGATTAGCTACTAATCAATTATCGGATGGACAATTTTATTAATATAAGCATGTCTATATCTCGGATGTGGTGGAAATAGTGACATTACATTTTTGCTTTAAATTTGAAGTAAAAATGTACTTGAAACCAATACAGTCCTTCTGGATTCATATATACTCAAGATCATACGTTACTCTCGTAGGATATAAAACCTCAAGGTGTTTTGGAGGCGCGGTTAGAGCTTTTGAAGGGAATTAGTGGTGCTTTCCGTCCAGGAGTCCTTACAGCTCTAATGGGTATTAGTGGAGCTGGAAAAACAACTTTGATGGATGTCTTGGCTGGTAGAAAGACACATGGATATATGGAAGGAAACATAACTATATCAGGATATCCGAAGAAGCAAGAAACATTTGCACGAATTGCAGGATATTGTGAACAAACAGATATTCATTCTCCTAATCTTACAGTACATGAATCATTGCAATTTTCAGCATGGCTTCGATTGCCTCAAGAAGTTGACAGCGCAACTAGAAAGGTACTCTTTTGTTATGTCAGACTTCATTTCTGATAAATGTATTCTTACATGTTCTAGTTTTTCCAACCTTCCGTTATATGCTTTCGAAAATAGCATATTGTTGTGACTTTGCAGCACTTAGCCTCATTTATAAGGAAAGGGAAAATGAAAAAACGCGAAACTCTCACTACCATTCATTAAAAAACGCAACTTTGATACTTTGCATATATTTAGCTTACATGTCAAAAATCTTCTTAATTTCGTAAACTCTGTGTCTAGTCATACATCTTCACATAAAATGAGAAGGAGGAAGTATTTCTTATTATATTCTCTAGAAAACTTATTGATTCTCCTTATGAGATCATACGCAGAAAATCAGCTCAGAGAAATGCCTATTATTATTACCTTGCAATTATTCGTCTTTTCGTTATTCTGGAAAACACTTGTCTCTTCAAATGAACATATTAAAATGAAATGTATCCAGATATTCATTGAAGAGGTGATGGATCTTGTGGAACTAACCCCACTGAAGGAAGCACTTGTTGGATTACCCAGTGGGAGTGGTCTTTCGGTTGAGTAGCGCAAGCAACTAACTATAGCTGTTGAGCTTGTTGCCAATCCATCTATAATATTCATGGATGAACCAACCTCAGGCCTCGATGCTAGAGCCGCTGCAATTGTCATGAGAACAGTTAGAAACACAGTTGATACTGGCCGAACAGTCGTATGTACCATCCACCAACCCAGCATTGACATCTTTGATGCATTTGACGAGGTAACCATTCCGTCTTAGCTTGTTTCTTTCTTCTGTCAAGCTCTGTAGCTAATACAAAATTTCTGTTAAATAAGAATATAATTCCAATAACAAGTAAAATTTTGTGGATCAAAGTAGATTCGCTTAATATAACTAAGCAGTTTATCTTACAGACACTTGACATATCTGTTTCCATCGTACTTAACTTGTAAAACTGTTTCTGCACAGTTGGTGCTTCTAAAACAAGGAGGTGAAGAAATCTATGTCGGTCCATTAGGCCACCATTCATCCGAGTTAATCAAATACTTTGAGGTATAGTACTGATAACAAGTTGTTGACGTCCTTGCTCGGTTAGATTTTATCCCATCTCGCAACGTTTATGTATGATTTGGCCACTTTTTCCTTTTCCCAGGGAATAAACGGAGTACCTAAAATCAAGGATGGTTATAATCCTGCCACTTGGGTGTTAGAGGTCACATCTAAAGCACAAGAAGCTGCCCTTGGCGTTAATTTTGCAGTACTATATAAAAGCTCAGAACTATACAGGTATTCTTTGAGAACCAAACGGAATTCGCTCAGCTATGCCTAAATCTCAAATAGTTGGAGCTAGTAGCTATGTGAATTTGTTCCTCTCTATTTGGACCCATTTCATTTTATACTGGTACCGCATAAATGAATCCCCGGCTGTTTTTATGACTAATTTTGCATTGCTTATATTCCTTCTTGTCATGCCACTAAAACTCGTGGCTCTGTCAAAAAATACTTACAATTAATAAAAAGAACCACCATGTATTGATATATCAGCTCTGCACACTTTATATGTAAATCCAAATACGATACAAGCATGTTTGTTCTTTCAACGCTACAAGGATTAAAATTACCGGATCCTATGTTAACATATAAGTTTTGCACAAAAGAGTCTAGCTTAGGCAAAAAAGATTCCACTTGTAGTCGAAGTGCTACATTTCCCTTTACTTATGAGCAGAGTTATTTTCAACAAGTTTTGTAATGGGATGGTACTAAACTGACGAATCATTACTGTGTTGACGAATATTCAGAAACAATAAATCTTTGATCAGAGAAGCAAGTATATCAACCCCAGGTTCAAAAGAATTGAATTTTTCGACTAAGTACTCGCGATCTTTCTTCAACCAATGCATAGCTTGCCAAATGGAATACGAGGTAGGACTGAAAAAATATCTTTTAATAAAACTATTGATAGAAGTCAGCATCTATATTAGGGGAGCATAAAATCATTTGTTATAAAGCTAAGGACATTTTTGGGGTCAGCATAAGGTGATTTATAAATTAAACTCGTATTAGTAACATATAAAAAGTCATCCAACAAATCTCTACAAAATCTTTTTATATGTGAGTGCATAGCCAACTTCTAATAAAGGAGGAGGGTTACTATAAGTTGATAACAAATATAAAACTAGTCTAACTATAATAATTAGTAAATGTTGCAAGTACTTATATCGAAGACCTGTTATATGAATATGATGATTTATATAGTTGAACTCGACTAATCAAAATATATATTGAGAGATATATAATTGATTGCTAATCCACAACTTTAAATAAACATACAAAAAAGTAGTAGTGCACAACCAACAAGAGTCAGATACAGAATGATAGGCCACCACAGTCAATAGTGATATCTTGAAACACTTCCAGTTCCATGTTTTTCGTTGTTCAGCAATGTAACAAATTCAGTATAAAAGAAAGGGAATATAATTTCTAAGTGGACTGAACAAAATACTACTACAATGACTGCGTGCAACACTAAACAACCCCACTATAGTGTCTAGTGTTAGGTATATATCATCTAGATCTTATTCTGCAATAAAATTTAACTTATATATACTTGCTTCTACGCTCTTTTATGTTACTTAACATATAACTACAAGTAACCGCTCGTGATAAATAAAATTAGTAACTTTATGGTAGACGACCTGTTACAACAAGATAATGTAAAAATTGCAAGAAATATTTCACTTGATTAACCTCACAGAGCTTGAAATTTGCAGACACAGAGCTTTAAATTCGCAAATTTAACTCACAGAGCTTGAAATTTGAAGATTAACCTCGATTTTTGGGTAGATTGGCAAGCAAATCTTCTGGATTTGTTGTACTCTACTTCAAAAAAATTCGCTTGGAGAGAAGCATGAGGTTTGCTTGGGGAGCTTAGAGATGAGCTTGGAGTCCGCCGTGAAACTTCTTCCACCGTTTGGAGCTTTGAGATGGAAAATCTGATTGTTTTCGCCTTAGCTTCTGCATGTGAGTTTTGAAGAAAAGCTTCTAGCTTGGTGGGTTTGGGTAAATGAGTTAAGACTTAGAGAGAAGGAAAATGAGTTTTTAATTTGTCTTATGATTACTTTCCAATTTCTAAAGTTTTAAATGAGTTTTTTTTTTAATTATAAGTGTAAAAGAATTCAACATCTAAAAGATAATTGGTCTAATTATTCCTAAATCCCCAATTATTTCACAAGGAAATAAAATGCCTAGGTAAATTCTCAAAAATAATTTATCAGACAACTTGAAATTTTCCTACAGATTAAAAAGGGATTTTAAATGATTTTTTTGGTCCATGTACCTAGGGATTTACCTAGAGATATTGTTCTTGCGGATATGTTTCCCTAGGTAATACCATAGGTACTAATTTTGTGCAAAATGCTACTAATTTTACATGCGAAATTTGTTGGCAATATACGTTTCGCAGATAATATATTTTAATATTGAGGAATTTAAAATTTTCGCAAGAAAATCCGCAAGTATTACTTGCGACAATGTTCCCCAGGTAATATTCCCATGTAATTTGCACTTTTCTAGTAGTGCGTTCAGTTTGTTTGTCTAGTTTTAATTTGACAATAAGAAACAAATTAAATCTCGTGGTCTTAAACTAAAGACATGTTTGAATCTATCAAAATGTCTTTAAATATTATAATTTTAAAAAAGACAAAATTATTTGGGTGAGTATTTTTTTTTTATAAATAATTACTGATTTTAGTGATACTTGATTTATTATAATTTATAGCAATACATAGTAATATTATGATAAATCTGCACTATGTATTAAAAGTGAATTGTATATGCACTATAAATGTATTATAAATGTTTTAAAATATATAATGCTTATTTGGCAAGAAATTGATAAAATGTATTATAAATGTATTAAAATATGTGATAAATGTATTATCCATCAATAAAACTTGTATTATATGTGTTAAAACTGTATTATAAGTGTTTAAGTGGAAAAAAATGTAATTGTAATAAATGATAAATATTTTCTTAATATAACATATTTATATAAGTTTCCCTTTTAAAAAACATCAAGTGGAACATTGAAATTAAGGAATTGCCAAAAAATTAAAAA
Organism: Solanum piurae; assembly: GCA_029582685.1. Classification (NCBI taxonomy): domain Eukaryota; kingdom Viridiplantae; phylum Streptophyta; class Magnoliopsida; order Solanales; family Solanaceae; genus Solanum; species Solanum piurae. The sequence continues at coordinate 3,923 of JAJOOO010002982.1, read as the reverse complement.
AAAATAAAAATTCAAAGGGATTAAAAAGGAAAACAAATAAATTGAAATATAGCGAAAATGCTTCCGAAATCAACTTGCTGGTAATGGGACATTATTTTTATGCAAATTTAAGATTAGAAATATTTTTAGAACAAACTATTAAGGATGAGGACATTTTTGAACTGATCAAATAAAAACATAAATTTATATGTCTGAAAAATGTGCAGGGGAAGCTTCATCATGAGGTTTTAGAAGACTATTATGGAGATGGTGTTTTCGCAGTTGATGGCGATAAATGGAAAGAACAGAGAAAGCTTTCGAGTCCAGACTTCTCCAAAAGAGTTCTGAGGGATGTTAACAGTATGTCTTTCGTAGAAATGCAGCAAAACTTGCTAACATTTTGTATGAAGCTGCAAATTCTAACAACACAGTAGACATTCAAGTAATCTTCCACTTATTATTCGTACATTATCAAGTCATTTAAAAGATAACCATTTCATACGTAATCATAAAAAAAAAATTATGTAGGATCTGCTTCTGAAGTCATCTATGGATTCTCTGTTTCAAGTAGCATTTGGTATTGAGCTGGAGAGTGTGCCGTTCTAGTAAAGAAGGCTCGAACAGATTCATCCGAGCCCTTGATGAAGTGAGTGAATTGAGTTTCTGGCAATATATCTATCTCTTTTGGAAGATCAAAAAGGTTCTTAATATTGGATCCGAAGCCAAGTTAAAGAGAAGTATTCAGATCCTCGACGAGTATATATATAATTTGATCAGCACAAAAACAGAGCAACTTTCACATGATCACCAACATGATTGCTCAGTAAGCAATTTTATTTTGTGTTATAATTCTATTAGAGATAACATCGTACTCCCTCTGTCTCAATTTGTACGACTCACTTTTCTTTTTCTCTATGAATACATACAGGGGCGGACCCACGTGTTGTCCAGGGGGTTCACCCGAACCTCCTCGAAAAAAATTTACACTGTATATATAAGGTTAATTTTCTGAATTTATGTGGATATATATATTTTGAACCCCCTCAATGACAAGGTGAAGGAGATAGCCCAACAGCAGCTACCTTCAAAATTAAGTGTGACGTCCAGGGATTGAATCCCTGGGTTAGTGTTTTATTTTTTTAGTTTTTTCCTTTCAGTTTTTTTTTGCCTTTTTAGTTCCAGTTCCGATTTTCATGTTTTTTTTAGTTTGTTTTTAATAAAACGTGCTAAAATGTGATGTTAAACCCAAAAAATTCAAGGGTCCCATACTCCCATTCCAAAAAATTGTACCTATAAGCTATATACTACTACTTTCTTGAAATTTTATTTTGTTGGCTTATTTACACGTTTATACTTTTATTTTTCGAACCCCCTGAACGAAAATCCTGGGTCCGCCACTGAATACATACATCTGTGGTTTATTGTACATCACAAATTTCAAAAGTATTTCTTTCTTAAACTCCATGTCAAGTCATATTAAATCATATAAATTGGGACGGGAGGAGTAACAATTACTATATTAATCAATGTGAATTCTTTAATTGTACAACAGAGGAAAGAAGAAAACATTTTGTCAAGGTTCTGGCACTATTCTACAACAAATCCAAAGTACTTGAGAGATATACTTGTAAACTTCATGGGTGGTGGTAAAGACACAACGGGAACGACTCTCGCTTGGTTTGTTTGGAATATATGCAAGCATCCTCAAGTACAAGAGAAGGTAGCACAAGAGATTAAAGACGCGAAAAAATCAAATATTGGCAAAACGATTTCAGATTTTGCTGCATATCTAAATGAAGAAGCCATGGATAAAATGCACTATCTGTTGGGTTTAGCAAGGTGTGAATGAGAAATAAAAAGAGAAAATGGAAAGTGGAAGAACCAATTAAAGTGGGGGAACCAATTTTGGAGGGAAAATGAAAGGTCATTGCAAAAGTGCAAATGAAAGGTCATTTTTACCATATTGGTAGAAGAAAGGGAATTGTTGTCCTTATATTAGGAAACACTTCATTTAGTTCTTAAAGGGTTAAGAAGAAGGTGCCCCCTCGCGCCGTCGTCGTCGCTCGCTCAGCCTCAGATTCGGATTCGGATTCGGAAGATGACATCAGGCAAGGTAGTGACTTTGAACAGGGTCTCGTATGTTCCGGAATTGCGAAAGAACTTAGTTTCTATACCAGTTCTGACTAAGAATGGATTTAAATGTGTATTTATTTCTGATAAATTTGTAGTAAGTAAGAATGAGATGTATGTAGGAAAATGTTACCTCACTGAGGGCCTTTTTAAACTCAATGTAATTGCAGTTGATATGAATAAAGATTCTGCTTCTTCTTACTTGCTTGAGTCTAAATGTTTATGGCATGAACGTTTGAGACACGTTAATAACAAAACCTTGCGAAAACTGATTAACTTAAATGTTTTGCCTAAATTTGAGTGCAATAAATCAAAATGTCAAGTTTGCATTGAATCTAACTATGCTAAGTATCCTTATAAATCTTTTGCAAGGAATTCATATCCCTTAGAATTGATTCACACTGAAACTAGACTTGAGTCATCTAGTAGGGGGTCTAAACAACCTCGAGAAGAACCAAAAGATAATGAAACCAATTAAGAGAGTCCAAGGCGCAGTAAACGTCAAAGAACAGCTACTTCATTTGAATATGATTTTGTAACATTCCTTCTTGAAAGTGAGGCTCAAACATTCAAAGAAGCGATGTTGTCTAGCGACTCAACCTCTTGGAAGGAGGCTGTCAATAGTGAGATTGAATCAATCTTAAGCAATCATACCTGGGAGTTGGTTGATCTTCCTCCAGGGAAAAAACCATTGGGTTCAAAATGGATCTTCAAAAAGAAGATGAAAGATGATGGAACTATTGACAAATATAAAGCAAGACTTGTTGTCAAAGGCTTTAGACAAAAAGAAGGTCTTGATTATTTTGACACATACTCGCCAGTGACTAGGATTACATCAATCCGGATGTTAATTACCCTAGCTGCAGTATACGATCTTGAAATCCATCAAATGGATGTGAAAACCGCCTTCTTAAATGGAGAGCTAGAAGAAGAAATTTACATGGAACAACCTGAGGGCTTCGTAGTTCCTGGTAAAGAAAAGAAATTATACAAACTTGTTAAGTCACTTTATACACTAAAACAAGCACCGAAATAATGGCATACAAAGTTTGATCAAACCATGTTGTCAAATGAATTTAAGATCAATGAGTGTGATAAATGTGTTTACATTAAAGACACTCCGGATCAGGAAGTCATTGTATGCCTATATGTGGATGACATGCTCATAATAAGCAAAGACATTGCCAATATAAAAGCTACTAAGTGTATGCTTGCTAGTAAGTTTGATATGAAAGATCTAGGAGTAGCCGATTTGATATTGGGAATAAAGATTCACAAAACTCCTAATGGTCTAGCATTGTCTCAATCTCATTATTTTCAAAAGATACTTGAAAAGTTCAGATATTTGAATTTTAAAAGGGCAAAGACCCCAATTGATGAGAACCTTAATCTTGCTAAGAATAAAGGTGAAAGTCAGTCTCAATTGGATAATGCCAGAGTATTGGGAAGTTTGATGTATGCCATGAATTGTACACGACCAGACATAACCTGCGCTATAAGTAAACTGAGTAGATACACAAGTAATCCCAATCAAAATCATTGGTTGGTGATATACCGTGAGTTTACGGTATTTCTAATACATTTCACTTACAAGTTGTGTGTGTCTAGGGCCTTTATGTACTGGTTTTTATGTGTTTTTATGTGTTTTTATTGTATTTTGCAGGAAAGATGTTCAGGCGCGATAGTAAAGAGACAGCTGAAAGGGATGCAGAAAAGAACATCTACGGAGTGATCTACGGACCGTAGGTCTATTGACGCTCGGTAGATGGTGGCCGTAGATCAGCAGCCAAGGCATGGAGGCAAATCAGGGAAAT
>JAJOOO010002981.1:0-25535 GCA_029582685.1 Solanum piurae | reverse complement strand
TCCAAATTCTTAATTAAGTATTTTGCTCCATGGATGACCATTCCTGATCACCCATGCATTCACACCACCCCTAGGTCCAGATACCAATTGGAACCTTCTCAGTTTCCTATTTTCCTTGCTTGTGGCCCTTCAGTCACGACCACGATGACTAGTTCACTTTGTTGAGATACCAATTGGAATCGGGAGATACCAATCGGACTCAGCTCATACCACAAGAGACAATAGTAGCTAGAGAGCCCCACAAAACTACTAATTCTAATCATAGAACTTGGTTGGACCCAATTCTTAACCGCCTCAACCCTTAAATGATGGTAACCAGACCTTCAATAAATCTTAGAGAAAACTGATGCACCTGCAATTAGTCAAAAAGGCCATCTATCCGAGGCACTGGATACTTGTTCTGAAAGGTGACCCTATTCAATTGTCGGTAGTCTATACACATCCTCTCTTGCTAGCGATGGTGTTACAACTTTTGTTGCTCTAGTTCAGACCATAGAGTGAAGGAGGAAAGTGTCACACCCCGAGCCTACACCCTGGGTGGGACTGACACTCGAAGACCATTCATGGCCCCAAGTGAACCCTTGGCCTGGCTTACGTAACTCAGTGGAAGGCAATATTCATATCTATAATGATCAAAGAACTTAACTGAATAATGAAATAACTGAGAATTTTTAAAGGTTAAACATTCAACTTGGCCAAAAGTGGCAACCCAAGTCTTGACAATAATAAATGATAATGAAAAGAGTCAAAGGACTAACATTTAACTGTCTATGAAGCCTCTAATAACAACTGAGATGGTTGTTGGGACAGACCCCACAACATCCTAATAACAAAACTAGAAAGCAATGAAATGGGGCCTCCAGAAAGCAAGGAGGCTCACCAATGGACTCTGAACTGCTCACTAGATCAACGATGCATCAGAATGTCGATCCTAGATACCTGTGTCTACATCATAAGTCGATGCAGGCCAACTGGCATCAGTACATTGAATGTACGAGTATGCGAGTTGGAATGCTAAAACAACATAGGCTTGAAAGGGAATCTGAAAGAAACACTTACCTGGGCTCTTCTCAACTCATGAATACTGAACTGAACTCATTTCAATATAATGCAGTTTAAAACAAGTGCAATATAAAGAAAAGTTGTTTAAAAACATGATGTCAAATCTGTGTGTATGCAAAGATACATATAATTCTGAGATGTATGTAAAAATACAATAAACTGATGTACATAAAAATAAAATAACTTATGTGGGAGTTTCTCTAACCGACAACAATCACATAAGAGCTATTGTGATGATACAGTGATCTACCTCACGCTGCCAGCGCATCCTATACCCGGTCAAAGGTATAGGACCTGAACTACTAAGTGGATCCACCAGTCTATTGTGAAAAGGGTTCATCTAAAAAGTATGACCCTTTTCTACCCATGGTGGCTACATGGTTTATGGGGGCTGTGAGTTACCTGAACTCTCCCCATATCGGTGCTCAATACTACTCCCAAAAATATACTAGCTCTTTATGTTTAAAAACATACTTCTTCTCTGATTTAAGATTAGTGCTCAAAGGCTACCTTGGAAATCTTAGTTTCCCTTTCTTGCTTCATTTAGAAAGCTATTACTCTTTCTGAAAACTAGCCCGAACGCTCTTTGGAAATCTCAGTTTCCGTTCTTATTAAAATGTGAAAACATTTTTAAATCTCTTTGGGAATACATAGTCCCCATATACTTCCTTGAAGAGAATATCTTCCACTTTACTTCTTTATTGAACTCGAAACTTAAGTCTTAAAACAAAGTTAAAACATTTGTGAAAGACTTTTGAAAACTTTAAGAAGTTATCTTAACTTGACTCTTGACTTCTCTTGATTTTGACCTTAACTGCTCTTGACTTGACTCTTAACTGATCCTTGAATCGAATTATGGATTCAAGGATTAAGATTTGGGTTTGAAAAGATCTCATGTTGTTTCGTAATGATTTTGATAGCTAAACATGGGAAAAGACCAAAAATCAAGATTTTGAAGGTGGGTCCGCGACGCGGAGGCATAATTTAATTTTTTGGTTTCGAAAATGTCTTTTGGGGCAGAACACCTCGTGTCAGCTCCGCGATGCAAAGCTGAAATTTCAATTCTGGGAACAGGTCGCGCGACGCGCTCCCATGTTCAGATTTTGCCCGTTGAAATTTCTTCTTCGTTTTTCTTCCCCAATCCACCCAAACTCGATTCTTTTCCTTAAATCACTTTTAGATACAGATACCCAACAATGTACCTAAAAATCTAACTCGAAACGACCCTATAATGCGACGTAACGAACTTAGAAACTTCCCAACTCAGTCAAATTCAAGAACAATATATGAATTCAAGAATAGGTATCAAGACCATCAACATTCAAATGCTTTTAGGAGGAATCCAAACTGAAATAAATATGTTTGGCACATGGGAGAATGATCCCAACGTTATGAGAGCCTCACATACTTGGTAGAAGCAAATCCTTGGCGAAACACCAACTTCCTTGATCGATCTTGCTGAATTTGCCCTTTTCTCTTTCTTCTTTTCCCTTCTCCTTTCTCCTTAGCCCTAGCGTGAAATCCCAAGTTCTAAAACTGACTAAGTTCTGAATTGACCCATATTAAACTCCTAAAATTGGATTAAAATAATAGGGCAGTGAAAAGACTAAAATACCTCTTATATTTCCGGATTGGACATTTCCTTAATCCCACAACCCAACTTTCAAAGGGCATTATTTGCTCGTATGAACTTGGAATCGCGCAAACTTGGCGGCGTTGGAAATATCATTCCAAGAGTTTCCCAACCATATCTGGAACTACACCTATCTAATCATGAGCTAGTAGTTATGACTGTCTGAAGTTGACCAAAAACTCAACTTTAACTTGCTTACAATTTTCCAGATTTCCTTATACTTTCCAAAAATAACTATTTCCAGATTTTAAACTTCTTTCTAGTTCTTTCTAGTTGCGAGATCTTACAGAAAGATACCAATTTGTATCACCCAGATACCAATTGGATTTAAGTCATAGCACAAAGGAGTATAAAGAAGTGATTTTTTCCTAATGTCTTATAGCCTCTCGAAGAAAAGTACGGACGTCATTGTACCGTTCCGCAAGACTCTACTAAACACATTTTGGTACAATGAGATCAACGAACCTAGGCTCTGATACCAACTTTGTCACGACCCAGACCGTCGTGATTGGCCCCCACACTAACAATCCGGTGGGAGAACCACTACTACAACCCAAACCAAGCAATTAATCTAAAAACTAAGGCATATAAGTCAAATACTAAGTAAAGAAAATAGAGTGAAACTCTAACAAAAGTTCAACAATAACTAACAAATGCGGAAGAATTAACCTAAAACCTAAAAGTCAATGTACCAAAACTCTACTAATGACAAGTCTAAGAACAAGGGGTACAACCCCGAAACTAAAAAACTCCTTAAACGAAAGTCTGAGTCCAAAAAGAGTGAACTTAAACAAGGAAGATCCATGGCAGCCTTAAAGAACTAACTCACCCCTTAATCTGGTAACGCTCATAGTCACCTAGCTGAGGTCTATAAATAGCCACCTGAAGATGCTCTGTACTTAACAAAGAAAGAGCAGGTGCAGTATCAGTACACAACCACCGTGTACTGCTAGGATCACGCGGCTATCCCACTAAGTGTAACATACATTAGTTAATACAACAATATAATCACAGTTATAACAATTCAGAGAAACATACCAACTTCCAATATCAACCATCATTAGATATGAACGAACTCATCACAAGTAGATACACAACACAATTCAATGGTCCTCTCACGGAACCCAATTTAATGGTCCTCTCATGGAACCCAAACCCAAACAGTTAGCATGCCGGAACGTGGCAATCTAATCCCATATTTTTTCTGGAATGTGGTAGCCGATCCCATATTTATGCCAAAATGTGGAAATCCGTTCCAAGTTAGTTATGCTGGAACGTGGCAACCGATCCCATATTTATGCCGGAGCGTGGCAATCCTATCCAAGTTAGTTATGTCGAAACGTGGCAACTGATCCCATTCAACAAACAGCAATCACAATCACAATGTATATTCTCACAATCATACAACAAGAGGTAATTTATAGCATACAATTATTCAATTATCCTCATTTACAACAAGTGTGATCAATAATGCAACAGTCGCATACATACATGTATCATAAAGAAGTAAGAACAAACATACATCACACAATTATAGAATCACAACCATCACCTACCTCGAATCCAAGCTTGAATCCCCTAAGGCTCTTGAATCTTCCCTTTCCGGATTCTTTTCACTTGTTCTAGGTCTACAAACAACAATTTATATGCAAGGATCAACAATCAAAGGTCCAATTATCTGGATTATAGCAAACCCAATAACTCTCGACCAAACCCAAGATCCTAATATCCAATTTAGGGCTTTTTTCCATCATAAATTCCAGATCAAAACCCTTCCCCCATCGATAATGACCCACTAGATTATGTTCTACGTATCAAAAAATAGTTTTAGGGAGTTAAAACCTTACCGTTAACCTCAAAAATGCTGAAAAATGGTCAAGAAATTGCTTGGGGTCGTCTCCTTAGCTCTAAAAAATTGAAAAGTACCAAATAAGGTCGTTTAGGTGTTTATTAATGACTTTAACTCACGTATGGCCCACCACAGCGAGCCCATCCCGCTACAGTGGCCCCGCTATGGTGGCTCCAATCCCGCTCTGGCGGCCTATACAGAGACTAAATGTTACATGTTCACGCTAAGATCATTTTCGAGAGTTCTACTCGCCCAAATTTGATTACTTAAAGTCGTACAGGTTCCTTAACGTCTTAGCTATCTACTCATGTGGTCCAAATCATAATTACATCTCTCATCAATTACCATATTTCCCTACTCCTTAATGAGTCCGATTTCGTCCAAATCTGGACTAGGTTGGGAAATTCAAAGTTACTACGAAAAGGTTTTCTGGCCCCAATTCTTTCTTCATTGACTTTTCCCTAACGATGGAATCAGGTTGTTACATCTGCAAAAAGGAAATTGATAATTTGTTACAAAAGGGTTTAATAAAACCTTCAAAATCACCTTGATCTTGTACTACATTTTATATTAATAATGCTGCTAAAAGAGAACGAGGTGTCCCTAGATTGGTTATCAATTATAAATCTTTAAATAAAAATTAAAAATGGATTAGGTATCCTATTCCCAACAAAAGAGATTTACTGTCTAGATTATGTGATGCCAATATATTTTCAAAATTTGATTTAAACTCAGGATATTGGCAAATCCAAATATTTAAAGAGCATACTTATAGAACAACTTTTGATGTCCCATTTGGACAATATGAATGGAATGTTATGCCATTCGATTTGAAAAATTCCCCATCTGAATTTCAGAAAATCATGAATGATATTTGTAATCCATATTTGGATTTTATTATTGTTTATATTGATGATATTTTATTATTCTCAAAAACATTTGAAATGCATGTTAAGCATCTTGATATCTTTAAGAAAATTGTTATACAAAATGGTTTGGTCATCTCTAAACCAAAAATGAGTTTGTTCCAAACTGATGGTCGATTTATAGGACATCATATTTGTCAAGGGAAAGTTACCCCGATTCAAAGATCAATCGACTTTGCATCAAAATTTCCTGATATTATCACTGATAGGACTCAATTGCAAAGGTTCTTAGGGAGTTTAAATTATATATCCACTTTTTATAAAAAATTATCTCGGGATTTGACCCCTTTATATGACAGGCTGAAAAAGGATTAAAAATCACCTTGGACTGATAGTCATACCACTTTGGTAAATGATATTAAATTGTGAGTTGAATATTTACCGTGCTTAACTCTTGCTAACCCTGCTTGGCAAAATATTATTGAGACAGATGCATCTAATATTGGATATGGTGGGATATTAAAACAAATTAATCCCAATAACAAAAAAGAACATTTAATCAGATTTCATTCTGGAAAATGGAGTGAAGCCCAGAAAAATATGTTACGGTGGCTCATGAAATGTTGACCATTGTTAAATGTGTGTTAAAATTTCAGGATGATTTATTTAATCAAAAGTTTTTGATAAAAACTGATGCTCAATCTGTTAAATACATGTTTAAAAACAACCTGATTTTAAACATGATGCTTCAAAATTAATATTTTCCAGGTGGCAGGCCTAGTTAGCTCCTTTTGATTTCGAGATTCAATATAAAAAGGGAAGTGATAACTCTCTTCCAGATTTTCTGTCTCGGGAATATTTAAATTCATTATGAGTTTTTATACAACTTTTATTGATGAAAAACCTTTAGTTACTATTTTAAAAATAATTCCTCTTAATAAAGATTTGCAGGAATTAATAATATGTGAAAATATCAACGATATTATTAGAGAAGATTTGTCTATACTTGATTATGAGGATAGTGTTGATATTGATGAAGATAATTATTACAGTGACTATTATGATATATCCGAATAAAGCAAAGTGTTATGTTTGTAGGATGGACCCTCCTTGGATTACCAAGGGCAGAGGCAGGAATAATAATACAAGGGGAAGATCATCCCTAGGATCGTCCTACGGATCCACTTCTAACTCCCTAGTTGTACAAATGGGAAGAAGGAGTTTGATAAACTCAAAAGTCTCTCAAAGTGAGGCTTCATCTTCAGTACATCTGGAAGATATTCCAGAAAATAGTCTGTCATACGCCCAACTACATGCATATTTGTCTCAAAAGCAAAGTAATACTTTTGCACCAATAGCTAAATAAGATATTGAGATATCAAATCTTACGAAAAGTTATCAAAAAAATAAATGATATTTCTTTTAGAAAACTCTGAAATTCAGAGAAAAGAAGAACCCTGGAAGATATTCCAGCGATACCTAATCAACGATTTATATTTCTCAGGTGAGTCATACAAAACTCGATCTTATTATGAGACCATTTTGATAAGGACTCGTAGTGTTGAATTTCAACATTTTTCAGGCTACAATACCAGTGAGAATGTTTATAACTTCTCTAAAATGATAATCAAACATATTATATATGTTGAAGATTGGGGTATATCCACTATGAAAGAAAGACAAATCAGCCTAAATAAAATCTCTATGAGTTTCACCTACTGGGACTATATTCAGGCTTTTGATAAAGTCCTCTATTACAATAATGATAGATATAAACATATGTGGTTTATAAATTATATGCAAAGATATTTGCAGGACCAATTCCTAATTGGTTTTTGAATTGGTGGTCATACCATGGCCCAACAACAAAAAATATACCTGATCCATTTCTTAAATTATATAAAGAGTGGGTTAAAGTCTCACCAGACCTCAGTGAGTTATACCATACAGATCATATCTGTTATATAGAAAAAATAGACCAATTTATTTTTTCATTGAATTCTCTATCCCTTGGATTCACAAATGGACCCTGGAAGTGGGATTCACAGAGGAACAGATTCCCTGTTTATAGAGAACTTTTTATAATAATTTTTGGGAGAAATTAATAAAAAAAGATCCCAAAACAAAAACATTATATGGACAAGAACTGTTGGATCTTATTGCAAAAAAGATCCAAGAATATTGTATTACTCTTCAAAAAGGAATAATTGTTGATAGCTCGGTCAGGCATATTGCCAGAAAAATATCCATTCAAGATGGAGATAAAGAAGAAATGATCAATAGCTATTTAAAAGAAGTAAAGAGGAGTTTGCTTCTCAATATCACTCAATTTGAAAAATCAAACACTTCTATGAGAAGTGAGAGAAGCGATGACATTACAAATGATATTCAAGAAGCTCAACCTAGTGAGTTAGAAAAAAAACTACGTCAAAAGATACTCTGAGAAAAGCGGAAAATTTCCTCCCAAAATTAAAAGAAAAGGACAAACTGTGACGTTATCTCTACAGTAAGAGCCATCATCAACAGTAGACACACTGTTGATTAAAAGTAGATACACTGTTAAGGGAACCTATTGATCCAATGTTACTGTACAAATATTCGACATGTTTTTTTTTCTTTCTATATGTAAGTTTGTTTTTTAGTTTTTTAGGCAGAAGTTTAGGAACCCCTCTCTCTACTTTCTCTCTCCAACTGTAAATCTCTCTCAACATTGTAAAGCTTTCAGTTCACCGGATATTGGCCGGAGGTTAATAAATCTTGTAAGTTTGCTCATAGGCCTTGCAGTCGGCCATAAGTACAAGGTATTATATTTTCTTGTTTCATCTTTTAGTATTTCTCCGATCTAAGCCGTGACTATGTCCGGCTAAAGGATTCATATCTATGTCGGATAACTAACTTCTCTTTTATATTTACTATGAAAGATCTAGACTTTATCAAAATATAATTAAATTTATATATGGTTTCTTGATTTGGTTCCAAGATGGTGGTACAGTCAGATTCGATACTATTTTTATTGGCTTTGTCTTTGTGACTTCGTCTAGTCAGCCGTGGTTTTAAGCCCGTTAAGGAGTTGAAAAAGGGCGCCTATACCCTGTTAGAACTGTTAGACACATGGGCTCAATAAAAATACGTATTAAATGTTGACAGGTCCCTTGCTCGGGTAAAAGGATAGATCCATCCATACAATCATAAAACTATATAAAAATTTGTATATATTTTGATTCAGATTTATTCCTTGAATTCAGATGCTAAACTAGATTGAAGATGACCACTCGGATTACCGATAGTATTCAGAGATCCTGTATTATTATTATTATTATTATTAATTATTATTGTTTTTATTATTTTTATTATTATTATTAGTATTATATGGTAGAAACCAAAATTGGAAGAAATCTCTTATAGAAACAATACAGACTAGTCTGGCTTATGGACCAGTTTATTTGAATGCTATCCTAATTTACAGATCTCTTTATAGGATGAGAATTCATTAAGTTCTCTAATGCTTAATGTCAAACTTCATGGTTATGATTATATGCTTGGAACTAAAGTTGTTTTCATATGCTACATAATTTATTATAAAGTCTTACATACTTTGAATCCGATGTATAGAATGATTGATTTTAAAAATGAAACTATTCTTATAGAAACTAATTTTGGTAAATCAAAGGTTGTTACCAGAAGACCTATCCAGTGGGACGAGATTGATTTTCCACAAGAGTGATTATTGAAGGTGCAGCCCAACCAAAAAATAATATTAATAATGAGGTTTTAGAGGTTGAACAGTTTAGTGATGGAACTGTTAAACTTAAATTTTCTGATCCTATGACTATGCATAATAGAATTGATAATCACAGCATGACATATATGCTATCTAGATCTAACTCTTCATATATCTCTCCTGTTGATTATATTGTACAGACTCCCTCGAGAGCATCTACTTCCTAGATTAGAGAAAATTATAGATATGACAATATTAAGATTGATAGGGATAATATTACTAGACCTATGCCCAGATCCAGTTCTGACTTAGATATACCTGAGTCTGAAATGAATTTTTCAGATGGACACTCCACATAAAAATTATTTTATGATGACTGACAAACAAATTGATTTTAGTCCGGGATCACCGGCAAGAAAAAAAAATTCTAAAGAATTCTTGAAATCAAGTGGAAACCTTTCAAAAAATGGTTTTTAAGAATTTTAATAAAGAATAACATATCTATTTTCAAGAAGAATTTTATACATATCTTATTGAATCAAAGAAAAACTTATTAATTGCTTTTGTCCCATGATTTATGGATAAGTATGTTCATAATTATATCTCTATGAAAGAAAGAGATTTTACATTAAGTACGGGGGAAATTACTAAATCTGTTTTTCCTACCTTACAATCGTTTCAAATTGACAAGGATGACAAAATTGTTTATTTTAATGCTTTTTCAAAATTATTTGAAGATAATACTGCTTTACTTACTGCTCAGCATATTAATATTATGATCAAACAACAAAATTATGCTAACATTTATATGAGCATATTAGGAGAGAAAATAATTTCTATTCATGATAAAATTGATAAACTACTTTCTAAGATCAATTTCAATACTAAAGGAAAAGACAAAGTAGCCAATACTAGAGTCCAACCTCCCCCGGAGATTGAAGATTTTAAGTTAAAAGACTTTTCAGACCTAGAAAGTCTCTTAAAAGGAAATTCAAAGGCTGCAGTCTGATGCCTTTGGGTGTTGATGATTTTTTAGGAGGAGAGGGAGATTATAAAAAAGAGTTTTCTGATGAAATTAATAAAATCTCAGAAAAATATGCGAGAAAACCTGTCCAAAGAATGTACTATTATCCTAGACCTACCCCTCAGGATGTGCTCTTAGAAGAACATGAACATATTATAACTAATAGTTATAATGGAAAGGAAATCTATGAATGGAACATAGATGGTTATACATATAGACAGATTTATACAACTGTACATAGAGTGCTTATGTACAACACTATCTGTAAGGCTAATAAGAATAGTGACAAAACTATTGCTGATATGATAACGACGGGATTTACTGGTCAACTAAAAGGCTAGTGGGATAATTATTTAAATATTGAGCAAAGGGATAAGATTCTTCAAGCTATAAAGTAAGAAGGAGAACATAATCTAACTCATAATGTTGTGTATACCCTTGTTCTTAATATCATAGAACATTTCTTAGGAAGATTGTCTGATAATAGCGAGACTATAAGAACCATGCTCCAAAACTTTAGGTGTAAGACCCTCACATCTTCAGATTCTATAAAGATGTTTTTCTTAGAAAAGTTATGGAGTTTCCAGTGTGTAATAGCTCTCATTGGAAACCCAAGTTTATAGATGGTTTATCACCTCTATTTGCCAAAAGAGTTAGAAAGACTCTTAGAGGAGATAGTCATAGTATTAACTATGACAATTACACCTATGGAAAACTTATAAGTGCTAGCATACAAGAAGGACTTTCTTTATGTAATGAAATCAAGTTGAATCAACAAATTAAAAGGCATAGTCTTAATGAAAGACAACAGTTAGGAGAATTTTGTGAACAATTAGCTTTAGATATTCCTAAAGCAACTTCCAAAGATAAGAAGCATTCTTCTAAGAACAAATCTTCCAAAAAGGATTATAAAGCATGGAAGAAAAGAAGAATAGAAAAGAAAGAAAGAAGAGTCCAATCTTTTAGGGAAAAAAGGAGATCTAATAAACAAAAATTTGGCAAATTAGATACTTGCCACAAATGTGGTAGATTTGGTCATTATGTTAGAGATTGCAGAGCCAAGGAAAAAATCAGAAACCTCGACATAGATAATAATATCAAGGACTCTCTATGCAAAATCTTGCTAAATTCTGATTCGGGAAAATTAGAAACAATATACAGCAGCCATGAGGAATCCTCTACAAGTGAAGATCTAAAAGCTCTTCAGCAGAAAGATTATATGTCATCAGATGATGATTGCTTGCCTTGTCAACAAGGGCTAAATTGCGAAAATAAGGAAGAAGATGATCTTTATAAGATTTATTCCCAGTTCAAGGAATTGAGCATCAATGTCATTGATAATGACAAGTCATAGAGCTCTTACAAATTGTTAAAGATACGGAAATAAGGACCCAAATTATTGATAAAATCAGTGATACTTCTACTTCTCAAAGTCATACCACAGAAGAAGTCCTTACCAAAGAAGGTTCGTACACCATGACTAAAGTCAAAAATCTCCTATTAGAAAGAAGGAAACTTATAAGTTCTCCTACTACAATCAATGATTTAAAGCAAGAGATTAATAATCTCAAAGATGACATTCATCATTTAAAAGAAAAGAATTTCACTATAGAAAATATACTTGATAATATCGAGAGACTTAAGGATCTGGGTAATAGTTCAGAATCTTCTTATGAAGAAGATAGTAAAGATCTTGAATTTCTTAAAACCCTTAATTTCGGTAATAATAAGGAAGATTATTTACAAAGCTTGAAAGCTATCACTTCCCAAAAGTTTTATACTAAGATTACTCTTCTTATAGATTATAATTACAAAAAAGAGTTTACTGCTCTAATAGACAGTGTTGCTGACTTAAATTGCATATAAGAGGGACTTATTCCTTCAAGATATTTTCATAAAACAACTAATAGCCTCAGATCGTCAAATGGTAGTAAAATGGGTATTAAATATAAATTGCCCAAAGCTTTTATATGCAAAGGGAAAAATTGTATTCCTCAAAGTTGTCTTAGTAAAAGATATTACTAACCAACTTATTTTGGGAGTTCCTTTTATAAATGATATTTTTCCCCTTACCTATTGGGATAATAAAAAAATCATTGGAACTTGGAATGAAAAATCTTTTACATTAGAGTTTATTACAAAACCTTTTACAAGAATGATTAATGAATTATCTTCAAAATTGATTTAAAAAAATAATCAAGTCAATTTTATAAAAGGAGAAATTAATAGCATTGAGATTGATAATATTCTTCAAAATCCTAAATTACAGGATAAGATTGCTATTTTTAAAAATCAGTTCTCCATTCATATTTGCGGGGATCATCCAAATGCTTTCTGGAATAGAAAAAAGTGTGTAGTTAGCCTTTCATATGAGGATAATTTTACAGAGGATAATATTCCTACAAAAGCAAGACCTTGCCAGATGAATTCTTATTATCTTGAATTATGCAGAAAAGAAATTGACTACTTGCTTCAAAAAGGCCTTATAAGGCATTCTAAATTTCTATGGTCTTGTACAACCTTTTATGTTAATAAACATGTTGAACAAGAAAGAGGTGCGCCAAGGTTGGTTATTAATTATAAACCTCTTAAGAAAGCTTTAAAATGGATCAGGTACCCTATCCCCAATAAGAAAGATTTATTAGATAGAGTTTATGATGCCATTATATTTTCCAAATTTGATTTAAAATTAGGTTATTGGAAGATTCAGATAGCTGAGTCAGACAGATACAAAACAACTTTTAATGTCCCTATGGGACAGTATGAATGGAACGTTATGCCATTTGGCTTAAAAAAATGCTCTTTCTGAATTCCAGAAGATTATGAATGATATTTTCATACCTTACAGTAATTTCATAACAGTTTGTATAGATGATATTATTGTATTTTCCAAAACCGTTAAAACTCATTTTAAACACCTTGATCTGTTTAAAAAAATTATTATCCAAAACGGCTTGGTAATATATAGCCCTAAAATGGCTTTATTTCAAACAAATGTTAGATTTTTGGGTCATAATATTGAAAAAGGAAACATTAGCCCTATTAATAGAAGTATTGAATTTGCGTCCAAATTTCCTGATATTCTGGCTAATAAAACTCAGTTACAGAGATTTCTTGGAAGTCTTAACTATGTTGCTCCTTTTATAAAGGATTTAGCCAAGAATACTGCTATTCTATATGACAGGCTAAAAAATAATCCTAAAGCTTGGTCTGATAAACATACTGAAGTTGTTAAAAAAATTAAAACAAAGGTTAAAAACCTTCCTTGTCTTACTTTGGCCAACCCAAATTGGGAAACAATGGTTGAGACAGACGCCTCTGACATAGGATATGGAGGTATCCTAACCCAATATTTTCCGAATAATAAACGCCATTATATTATTCAGTTTTATTCTGGCAAATGGAACAATGCTCAGAAAAACTATGCCACAATAGCAAAAGAAATTCTGGCAATAGTTAAAAGTGTTTTAAAATTTCAAGGTGATCTTTATAACCAAAAGTTTTTAATAAAAACTGACTACCAAGCAGCTAAATTCATGTTTAATAAAGATTGTAAGCATGATGTTTCAAAACAAATGTTTGCAAGATGGCAGGCTTTATTAGCCCCATTTGATTTTGAAATTCATTATAAAAAGGAAACATATAATAGTCTTCCCAATTTTCTCACAAGAGAATATTTAAGATAATATCCTCTTCTTATTTAACAGGATGAGGCCTTCTTGGCCCCCACAAGGAAGAAGGGGAAGAGGACGAGGAGGCAGAGGCAATATTCTTGCCCAAATAGGGAACCAAAAATTAGTGGCAGCAAATATTGCTACTACATCCGATCTTAATACAGATCACCCATTATATAAAGAGTTTATGGATTTCGTAAACACAAGGGGACAACAGAGTAATACTTCACAACCTACTCAATCATACTTCTCAACTCTTATAGACGACGAGAACATTGGGGTTTTTAATAAAAACAATAAGAAATAAGTTATACTTCTCTTAGAACAGAGTGATTTAAGATGGAAAGATGACCCATGGAAATTAATGCACAAGTATCTTGACTCAGTATTATCTGCTACTCCGGCTTATAAGTACAAAATGCATTATGAGATAATACTCAATTTCAACATTTCTACTCAGCAAATACTAGAAAAGTTTATAAGTTTTCAAAAATCATAATTAAAAAATGTATGTCTCCTGAAGATTGGGGAATCAACACCCTAAAAGATATGTATTATATCCATCCAGAACAAAAAGTTGTAGTAAAATATAATTACTGGAATTATAAAGAAAGATTTTATAAAACTTTTTTATATGAGAATGCTAATAAAAAGCATTCATGGTTTATCAAAATATGCTCACATGTCGCAAAGCAGCAGATACCAACTTGGTTTTACCAATGGTGGAGTTTAAACGGTTCCTCTTTAAATATCCTTCCAGAACCATACAAAAGTTTATATACTGAATGGGTCGATGCGTCTCCTAAACCAGTATGCGTAGAGGAGGATAATATGTTTTTTGAAGAAATGGCCACAATATATTTCTTTGTGGAATTTTCAATATAATGAATAATGAGATAAACGGTCGAAGTTGATAACACCAAGGAAGGTTTCCCTTGCCTAAAAAGATTTTTTTATACAAAATTCTGGAATAATAATAATAATAATTATTATTATTATTATTATTATGGAGGAAAGGAAATACACCCATCCAGATCAAAAAAGATTGCGGTCAGATTTAATTATTGGGATCATATCGAAAGCTTTAATAAAACCTTGTTATATGAGAATGCTAATAAAAAGCACTCATGGTTTAAAAAAATATGATCCCATGTATTTAAACAACTTATACCAAATTGATTGTGTCACTGGTAGATTTTATTTGGTCCGTCTGTGAATACTATCGGAAGAATACAAAAAATTATATGCTGAATGGGTTGATGTATCACCCAAATTAATAAAATTATAAAAAGATGATATATATTTTAAAGGAATGCCATTAATGTATTTCTTTTTCATAGAATTCTCTACTCCATGGATAATGAAATGGACAATAGAAGTCCAAATGAATGAAGAAGGATTCCCTTGCTTAAGGAGAAAATTTCATACAAAATTTTGGAGTAAATTACTCTAGAGAGATGCTGAAGGAAAGGTCCATGGACAGGAGATTATAGACTCCATTAACGACTCTATTGAGGTTAATAAACATCAATCAAAAATCGCACAAGGCAGAGATGATATCTGTCGTTTTAAACAAATAACAAGGAAACTACAAATGAAGAAGGGGGCTATCTCAAAATCAGAACTTCTTGCATCATACATGGAAGAAGTCAAGAAAGATTTAATAAAAAATATGGGCATAGAATTTTCAGACAATATATCTACGGCTACATCCAATGAGGAAGAAGACACATGTATAGCAAGAGAATCCCAAAGTGTTTATAGTAGGGAAGAGATGGACATTGAAACATTTCTTCAACAGTTCAAAAACCAGATAGAAGAATCTTCCATTTCAGACAAACTACAGAGAAAGGAAACCAGAAAAGACTAGATGATAAGACACTAGCTTTTATAAAAGTTAGAATAATTGTATACTTTTATAAAGTCACGGACCCCAATGTCGGTCCAATAATGTAGCATGACCTAAGCCCCTACGTCATGAATTTTAGATTTTCTTTAGGTGTTTTCTATATAAGGATCTCTTTGTGTGAATAGAGGCAGACCTTGGCCAAATTTTCTTGTATTACTTCCTTTGTATTCCACAAATATCTAAATAAAATATTGTTGTTGTTTTTTACCTTGGAGAGTTATTGCTGAAAGATCCCCAATTAAGGTATTGCTCTTTCCACTGTCATTATTTAAAACATTTTAAAGATTTTAATAGCCTAAGTGATAGGCTAAGCAATATGTGTTGGACTAACATCAACTTAAACTATTTAGACATGGTGAGAAAAGGACTGTTCCGATGTCTCTAAGGTCGAGGTAGTGTAGTCCAGGGATGGAAAGATCTTGGCTTAGTCTGGTGTTCGTGGTAAGGCCAATGTTAGCCATTATTGAGGTATTGTTTGGGTTATGTTGGAATCTTTCCATCCTTAGATTACATGAATCGTAAATGAACCTGTAGTTACATCAAAGCGATCCTTCCAAGTAAATATGATATGCCTCAACAACTAGATCTTCTTAATAAATAAACTATTTCTAAAATTCAGCCCAAAGTTATATACCAAATGGGTACCTTTGAAAAAATGGGATTTAAACAAATTGTCAAGACCACATAGGAAAGTATTACTGTGGATTCTGATAATGGTACTTTTAGATTATTGTCTGAAAGTGATTTTTCCCCTTATAGAGAAACATATAGATTTATGCATATTGGTTTAGTGCAAGTTGTTGTTAACCCACACAGTTTAAGAGGTTTACCTTAGAGCTTCATAGCAGCTCTAAGTGATGGTAAAAATCAGAATTGGAAAAAATCCCTTATAGGGACGGTTCAAATCAGTTTGGCCTATGGCCCTGTATATTTTAACGCCTATCCTAATTTACAAATTTCTTTGAATGATGAAAATTTGCTAAATACTTTAATATTAAGTATAAAATTGCATGGTTATGAATTATGATTATTTACCTGGTACTGAAGTTATATGTATTTTCTATAGAATTTACTATAAACCATTATATACTCTGAATCTTATGTGTAAAATTATGGATTTTAAAAATGAAACGATTCTTATAGAAATAAATTTTAGTAAGTCTAAAGTTATAACTAGAAGGCCCATTAAATGGGATTAAATTGACTTTCCTAAGGAGTGGGTAATTGAAGAGGCAGCCCTACCCAAATATAATATAAACCCTGATATTTCTGATATTGAGCAGACACCTGATGGGACAGTAAAAATTAATTCACTGATCAGAATTTATCGATGAGTTATGTTGATAATATAGATTTTCCTTCAAGAATGCTTAGATCTAACTCATCTTACATATCTCTTGTTAATTATATTGTTGATATGCCATCTAGAGCATCTACTTCTCTGATTAGAGATGAAGATAACTTTAGAGCATCTACTTCTTGTCTGAAAAAATGAAAAAGAGTTGATAATATTAAAATTGAAAATCATATTGTTACTCCCGATATGGAGCCTACTATGTATGATATGGACTTCCCAAATGGTTTGAATGAATAGATCAGAACTTGATTTTACCGGTAAGAAAAAAGATTTCAAATGAATTTTTTTAAAGTTTTGATAAAACTCAACAAACATTTTTTCAGGAAGATTTTTATAAAGATCTTTCTAAGGTTAATAAAGCTATTGCATTTGTACCACGGTTCATGATAAAATACATTTATGATTATATTTCCATGTAAGAACAAGATTATAAATTATCTGATGGTACTATTATAAAATCTCTTTTACCTCCTCAACAGTCTTTCCAAATCGAAAAAGATGATAAGACTGTGTATTTTACGGCATTCACAAAAATGTTTGAAAGTGATACTGCTCTTATTTCTCCTAAGCATATTAAAACATTGATAAGGCAAAACAATTACATGAATGTCTATGTGAGTATTCTAGGAGAGCATATTCTTTATTTACATGATAAAATTAGCCATTTATGTTCAAAATTAGAAAAGTCTAAAATTCATGATAAAGGAAAGGAGAAGGCTACTCCTACTATTCAACCCCTCCAGAAATTAAGGATTTTAAATTATCAAAGCTTGATAATATTGAAAGATTGATTCAAGAAAGGTTTCAGGGGTTAAATATTCATCCCCTCCAACTAAGTGAAGGTGATGACTTATGCCACTGATAGAAATAATATTTGAGATGAGATTAATAAAATCTCAAAAAAACATGCTAGAAAATTGGTCCAACGGATGTATTACTATCCTAGACCGACTCCTCAAGATATTCTCATGGAGGAGCAAGAATATTACGTCTCCGATAATTTTAGCGGGACAGAAATTTATGAGTGGAATATTGATGGTTTTACTG
This sequence comes from Solanum piurae, assembly GCA_029582685.1. NCBI lineage: Eukaryota > Viridiplantae > Streptophyta > Magnoliopsida > Solanales > Solanaceae > Solanum > Solanum piurae. The sequence goes on along the minus strand of JAJOOO010002981.1, from coordinate 7,393 downwards.
ATAGTTAAATTTATACTCTGGCTCATAGAATTCTTATGTATAGTACAATTTGCAAGGCCAACAAGAATTTTGAAAAGGATACAACCAACATGGTTATTACCGGATTTACAGGCCAATTAAAGGGTTGGTGGGATAATTATCTCTCAGAATCCCAATGTATGGCCATTTTGAATGATGTTAAGGATAAAAATGGAATGATTCCAAATGTAGTCTACACCTTAGTCCTAATCATTATAGAACATTTTTCTGGAAGATGGTTGGATAATAGTGAAATTATTAGGACAATGCTCCAAAACCTGAGATGTAAAGCTCTTACATCATTTAGGTGGTATAAGGATGTTTTCCTATCTAGAGTTATGGAACTACCTGAATGTAATAACTCCCACTGGAAGTCCAAGCTTATAGATGGACTCCCTACATTATTTGCATAAAGGGTTAGGAAAGCTCTTAGAGGAGATGGGGTGAGTATTAATTACGACGCTTAAACTTATGGAAAACTTATAAGTGTTTGAACCCAAGAAGGCCTTTCTTTGTGCAACGAAATCAAGTTGAATCAACAAATTAAAAGATATCATTTGAATGAGAGACAATAATTAGGAGAATTTTGCGAGAAATTTGCAATCGATATGCCTGAATCCTCTAAGAAGTCTACTAGACATAGAGGACAAAGAGATAATAAGGAAAAGCCGCATAGGCAGTACAAAAAAAAGAAATGTTTAGACAAGCGTGTAGGAAAAAAAATGAATTATAAGGGAAAAAGAGAATTTTTTAGAAATAACAAATCAAATGCCTGTCACAAATGTGGTAGAATAGACCATTATGCTAGAGATTGTAAGGTCAAAGATAAGATTAAGTGTCTTGATCTAGACGATAATATTAAACATTCCTTATGTAAGATCCTCCTAAATTCGTCTTCGGGTGATTATATCCCTAATTGTAGTGATAGAGAGGAGTCCTCTACAAGCGAAGATATGAGGGTTCTTCATGAAGAAAATTATATGACCTCTTCTGAAGGAGAATGTATATCTTGTCAGATTGGCCAACCTTGTGATAATAAGGACAAGGACAAATTCTATCAGTTGTATTCTCAATTCAAAGATTTAAATATCAATGTTATCAGTAATGATAATTAGATAGAGATGCTCAAGATGATTGATGATCCAATGTTAAAGTCCCAAATTATTGACAAAATTGGTAGTACTAGTACCTCCACTAGTAATACTAGAGTTCCTAAAGAAAATCTCACTCATAATAATGCTTATACTATGCCAGAAGTAAAGAGACAGCTAAAGCTTAGGTCTCAAAGGGATCATATTCCCACTACAATTCAAGATTTGGTTGAGGAGATTAATAATCTCAAAAAAGAAATATCTTCTCTCAAAAATCATAATATGATTCTTGATGAAATAATTACTTACATAGAAAATAAGGATGATAATAATTATCATGGGAAACAGGTTATGGTTTAAGGTAATCTTCCTAATATTCCTAATGAGTTTTCAGATAATAAGAATTTATTTTTAGAAACTATAAAGCTCATTACAACTCATAAACCCTTGGCAAAAGTAAATCTTTTTATTGATTATAACTTGAAAAAATATTTTATTACTCTTATGATAGTGGAGCTGATTTAAATTGTATTCAGGAAGGATTAATTCCATCAAGAGATTTTAAAAAGATTACTCAGTCTTTGAAATGCTAGCGATCATAAAATAGATATTGAATATAAAATTTCTAAAGCTTATATATGTACAAATAATATTTGTATGTCTGAAAGTCTTGTGTTGATAAAAAAATATTTCTAACGAAATTATCTTAGGAATGCCTTTTTTCTGGCATATATATCCTATAACCCTATGGGATGAGACTGGAATAACTGGTACTTTTTAAGGAAGAAAAATAAGAATCAATTTTATATCTCAGCCCTTTTCAAATTTTGTAAATGAAGTTAAAGATATGATTTCTTTAAGACATAAATAAACTGATTTTCTTAAAAATGTGATTTGTAGCCTCACTATAGAAGAGCATTTACAAAATCCTAAAATCCAAGAAAAAATTAAAAATTTAAAGAATCAATTCTCTCTACAAATATGTGGGGACCATCCAAATGTGTTTTGAGAAAGGAAAAAACATGTAGTCAGCCTTTCATATGTAGAAGAATTTTCTGAAGATAATATTCCCACTAAGGCAAGACTTTGCCAAATGAATTCCGAATATCTAGACTTATCTAAAAAAAATTAATACTCTTTTTCAGAAGGGATTAATAAGGCCCTCAAAGTCTCAATGGTCCTGTACTATTTTTTTTTGTGTTAATAAAAAGGCTGAGCAGGAAGGAGGAGTGCCTAGATTGGTTATAAATTATAAACCTCTTAATAAAGTTTTAAAATGGATCAGATATCCTATTCCTAATAAAAAAGATTTGCTAGATCGACTTCATGATGCTATTATATTTTCAAATTTTGATTTAAAATTGGGCTATTTGCAAATTCAAATTTCTGAGGAAGATAAATATAAAACAACTTTTAATGTTTCAATGGGACAATATGAATGGAATGCCATGTCTTTTGGTTTAAAAAATGTCCCTTCTAAATTTCAGAAGATTATGAATGATATTTTTAACCCTTTTAGCAATTTTATTATTGTTTATATAGATTATATCTTAGTATTTTCAAAAACTTTGGAAATGTACTTTAAATAGCTTGATTTATTAAAGAAAAGTATTGTACAAAATGGCTTGATTATATCTAAACCAAAAATGCATATTTTTCAAACGAATGTCAGGTTTTTAGGGCACAATATAGAAAAAGGAAAAATAATTCTTATTCAAAGAAGTAGAGAATTCTCTTCCAAGTTTCTTGATATCATAACTGATAAAACCCAGCTCCAATGATTTTTAGGAAGCATAAATTATATTTTCCCTTTTATAAAGGACCTAGCCAGAGATACGGCCATTTTATATGATAGACTCAAAAAGAATCCTCAAGCTTGGTCAAAGGACCACACGGAAGCAGTAAAACATATCAAGACAAAAGTTAATAACCTTCTATGTCTTACTTTAGTTAATCCAAATTGGCAAAAGATTGTAACACCCCGATTTTTTTTAAAATGTCTAAATTAACTCGTATCTTCGTGAAAAGACAAGGAGGGTGAGTAATAAATTAAAAATGATGTGGTATGTCATAGTTTAAGTGTTCAAGGGTTGTATCTCAAGTTTTGAAGTTAAGTAAGTGGCAAAATAAAAGTTGGCGAAAGTTATCGTAAGTTCATTTTAAAGATTCTCTTAAATTTGGGTCAAATGTATTAGATGTTTTCTCCCAATATATAAAGAGTTAGAAGTCCTATTACCCATTAAATAGAATCCCTACGAGTCTAGTTTTCAACGCACAAAACCTCGTATCAAACCGACATAAGAGTAAAATGTTATGAGGGTTTTACAAGGGACTGCCGGGGCAGAATCCGGGTCGGGTAAAAAATATGGTATGTCGGCTTATTTAACGTTTTAAGCCATGAAAACATTCCATTTCAGTTCCAAACCAAAGATAAATCCTTAGAGAGGGTTCCTATGGAGTTCTAGCATGATCAAGGTTATTTTTTCACGATTTCTACCATTAAACATTACCCCCGTGCCTAGAAACGTAATCCCTACACGTGGCAATCATTTTTCCCTTCTATTAGCTGCGTTTGGAGATGGTTTTTGAAGATATAAATTTGTAGTTATTGGTGTTTCTTCAAGGTTTAAACTTGGTTAACTAAGGTAATCATCTCGGGACTCTTTTATGGTTGTTTTTATGAATTTCTACGGACGTTTCGACAAGTTGGGGCAATATGGCAAATCTGCCGATTTAAGAATAATTATGAATTGTTTATAGGTGCGTACCAGTTGTGTATATATAGTGTTTGCGAAGCTTAGGACATAAGGAACAACTTTTGTGAAGGAACTACGGTCTTTCAAGCGTTCATTGGAAAGGTATGTTAAGGTTATTCCCTACTTACAACATGTTTCCTTAAAGCTTAGGAGAAATGTAATTGGGTCGTTATCCTTGTTACACTTTTAGCCATTATTGTTGATTATTGGCTGCTCGAGTTGATATAATCCTCCCTTGTCGGGATTCTTATTCCGTTAGTAGCGTCCCTATGTTGGACACGACTTAGAGGCTATTTGTATAGGTTGCTTATAACTAAATTGCTCGCTTTTAGTGATTGGATTGTTATTGTTGCCCTTGGGGCTATTGTGGTTAGCTACAGGAATGTGATCTATGCTTAGAAGGGCTATGTTCTGCCTACAGGGCTATATGGATGCCTAAAAGGGCTATGATTTACCTATGGGGCTATATTGATGCCTAGAAGGTCTATGAGTTGCCTAGAGGGCTATATTGACGCCTAAGAAGGCTATGTGCTTCCTACAAGACCATGTTGTTGCCTAAGAGGGCTATGAGTTTTCTATAAGCTATGTTGATGTCTAAGAGAGTTATGTGCTGCCTACGAGGCTATATTAATGCCCAAGAGGGCTATATGACTACCTACGGGGCTAGGGGACTACCGATAGGGGTATATAGGTTGATTGGCACCTTCTGGGCTTATGGGGGCTTGAGTAGGTGGTCTTGTGTGCTGTTTGTACCTACCGAGCTTATGGGGGCTTGGTTAGGTTGTTGTTTTATTAGTTTTGATAAGTTTAGATTTAGGAGCAGGTCAGTACACTTATCTTATCCTCGATTTATTTATCAGATTATTCCAGTATATCAGGATACCTCCTCATAGTCTACTGCCTTTCATACTCTGTACATTATTTTGTATTGACGCCCCATTGCCTTGGGGGTGCTTCATTCATGCATGCAGGTCCTGGCAGACGACCGAGTAAACCTCCTCAGCAGTAGGATTGACTTTTATCCGGTTGGCTAGCTTTTGTTATGTATATTTTTATGGGTAGGCTGGGGCCCTGTCCCGCTAATCTTTACTACTCTTTTAGGCTTACAGACTACTGTGTGGGGTGTATAGCTATGTTATGGCCATGCTGGCCTATGTTGTTGGTTTGCTGAAGCTTGTGAGTTGTTTGATGTATGGTATTGATATATACCTGCTTTTAGTTTTGGTATAGATATAATGGTGGCCTCGACGGCCCAATCAGGACTTCTGTGCTAGTTGGCTATTAATTTATATGATCTCTTGGGAGTAGCTGTTTCTTTTATAGATCAATTGACAGGGGCCTTGCCGGCCGAGGGCTTAGTTTTAAGCCGAGATATAATTGTTTGTTTTCTTGATTGTGTGTGTGTCTGCCATGCGCTAGTAGAAAATGGTTCAGCAGGGTCGGCTCGGGCCTGAGTTTTGGCATTAAGAGCCAGTTGCGCCCCCCAGAGTTTGAGGCGTGACAAAGATAGTGGAGCAGATGCTTCAGACATTGGCTATGGAGGAATTTTAAAACAAATCTCTCCTAATAAAGGGCAAGAGTATCTTATCCAGTTTTATTCTGGAAAATGGAATAATAGCCAAAAAAATTATGCCACTATAGCTAAAGAGATATTGGCTATAATCAAACGTATTTTGAAATTCCAAGGAGACTTATATAATCAAAAGTTTGTCATAAAAACTGATTGTCAAGCAACAAATTAATCTTTAATAAAGACTTAAAACATGATGTTTCTAAATAAATGTTTGCAAGATGGCAAGCTTTGTTGGCACCATTCGATTTTGAAATACATTATAAAAAGGGAACAAATAATTGTCTTCCCAATTTTCTTACTAGAGAATATTTAAGTTAATAACTCTTTGTCTCTTAATAGCAGGATGATGAGGCCGCCTGGAAGTTCTTCCTCTAATAGAGGAAGCGGGAAAGGGAAAGCACATATGGGAAGAAATAATATTTTGGCTCAAATAGAAAATCAGAAGCTAATAGCTTCAAACATTGCATAAGCATACACAAACACATCGGAAATTAATACTGAACATCCGATATACAGGAAATTCATGAATTTTATACAATCCAGACAAGTTAAGGTTAATAAACCACTTCATCCATTGCTGAGGAAGGAAATGAAAATATTGAATGAAAAATATGAAGTAATATTTCTTCTTGAGCCAATAGATTTACAATGGAAAGACAATCCATGGCATATTATGACCAAATTTTTTGGTACAACATCATATGTTGTCCCAACTTACAAATACAGAATGCATTATGAGGTAATACTCTCATCCATTGGGTCTGCTGAATTCTAGCACTTTTACCCAACCACTACTAAAAGATTTATAACTTTTCAAAATTTATTATAAAAAAGATATTCACCCCAGAGGGATGGGGAATAAGCACAATGAAGGAAAGGGAATACACCCATCCAGAGCAAAAGATTGCGGTCAAATTTAATTATTGGGATTATATCTGTCACGACCCGAGCCTACAGCCGGCACTCGAAGACCATTGCTGGTCCCCAAGCGAACCCTCATCCTAGCTGACTACAAGCGGAAAACTGATTCAAGCATACAAAGCTTAAAAACTGAAATGAAAGTTCATAAAACTTAAATTCAAACTTTAACTCTGAATAGTAAAATATATTCAACTCGCCATAAAATAGGCAACTTAATTCTTTAAAACATTTAATAAAATAAATGAATAATACAGACTTCTCAACTATACTGACTATCTATGAAGCCTCTAACTGATAAAGATGGAAGTCAGGACAAGACCCACGACATCCTGACTAAACTGAAAAGTAAATGAAATACTCCGGAAGAAAGGAGGCTCACCATAGCTAACTCAAACTCTTGGATGTATCAATGAAGCTCCGGTTGATGATCCTGAACACCTGTGTCTGCATCATGAAAATATGCAGGCCAAATGGCTCAGTACGTGGAATGTACGAGCATGTAAGAGAAATTCTAAAGCATAAACATAAGCTTGAAACTTGATAAAAGGAAACATACTTGCCTCTTCTCAAACTTACTCAACTCAAGGAATACTCAAGGATAAGATACTCAATTCAGAGATTAGATACTAAACTCAAAGATAAGATATTCAACTCTTGGTACTCAACTCTGGATACTCAACTCAATATAAAGCAAAAATACACATGCAATAGATGGAAAGCTTTATAAAACAGTAAAAACAACTTAGTTTGTCAAAGAAAATGCAATAACAAACTCAACTTCACTTATTTAATAAAGTAATATAGTTTTTGTGGGAGTTTCTCTAACCGACAACCACCACTATGAGCCTAAGTGGTGATACAATGTCTTGCCCACGCTACCAGAATTGTCCTATACTTTGCCGTCATATAGAACGCTTTAACTTAGTGGATCCACTAGTCTATGCTAAAAGCATCTTAAGGAGTCATCTAAAAAGTATGATCCTTTACTACCCATGATGGCTACATGGTTTATGGAGACGTGAGTTATCTGAACT
>JAJOOO010002980.1:0-24278 GCA_029582685.1 Solanum piurae | reverse complement strand
CAATAAATTAATATATTAAAATAACTGTAAAACAAACTAAGATAAAATATCATTAAAGAAGATGAGATTAAAGAAAGTACCACAATGTTATAGAAAAAATAAAATCCAACTTAACATAATATATTTAGTTACCACGACAACAACAAATAAAAATATGAATAGACCATTAATCCAAGTATAGAATAAAATTAACTCAAATAAAGCTATCAATCACCAACTCATATTAATGGAGGCAACAACATTAGTAATAGTCCAAACCAACAAAATAAAATCCGGCAGCTTCATTTCAACATTAAGTGAAAAACAATGGAGACAAATCATATAAATGCATAAATATTAATTCACAATGCAATAAATAATGACGAAAAAATAATAATCAACAAAGTCAAATTAGAGTAAATATGTAAACATAAAAACTGAAGCAAGAGTAATGTACCAAAAGAAATGAACATGGAACAGATCAAATTACCATAGGAGTTTCACCGGATCTCGCTGGTGAGGCTCACGGCGGCTCACTGTTGAGCACACCAATGGGGACTGCCGGAGTTGTTGTTCGGAAGCTCGCCGGTTTGATAGTTGTTGTTGGGTTTCTCCACCGGATCGACTGCTAAACAAACAAAAATTAAAATAAGGGGGAAAGGGGAAGGGGTCTTGTTCATTTTTTTCATTTTATTTTATGTTGTTGTTTGGAGTTGTTGGTGATGGTGTTCTGGTGGCGGTTTTGGAGTTGCTTGAGCTCTGTTTGGGTGGAGTTCCGGCGAGGTTTCGCCGGAAATATGGAGAAGAGGGAGATGGGGGTCTTTGGGTTGCTTTCGGTTGGATTTTGTGTTTTTTATATGGTGGGGTTTTGGTGATGATTTGAGGTCTGTTTGGTGCTGCTGGTTGGGTGGTTGTTTCGGGGGTGGCGTTTCTGGTTGGTGTGGTTAGAGAAGAATTGGAAAATGGGGGTAGTTTGGCTGGTTGTGGTGGAGGAATGGTGGTGAGACCTTGGCGGCTCAAAAAGGGAAAAATATATCCTTCTCAATCTGGAAATTATACACCAACCCTAATTTTTATTTCACCACCCCCTATTTTTTAACCTAATCAAAACTTATATAGGGAATAATTGTTAAATGGGCCCAATTTATGGGCTTGAGATTGTGGCCCAAAATTATCGATTAAATAAAATATTTTTATTTGAATAAATTTTTAGACTGTACAAAATATCAGAAATGAATATTAACAAATATAACTAATAAAATTAATATTAAAAATTAAAAATAAACGTAACTAATGACATGTAAAAATGCAATTTAAAATTAATTAATAAAAAAAATCCTAAATTTTGATAAATAAGGATAGTTATCGATAAATTTATTTAAAATTATAAAAAATATATTTTAAACTATTAAATAAATAAAACTTAAAAGTTGCGAATTTTGAAAATGTTAGGCCAAAATTGGTGGTGCTGGAACAATCGTCTGTGCCGGAGCTGGCACTGTACCAGCAACAGGAGGGATAGACTCCGAGGTCTTAGATAGACCTTGACGAACTCTGGCACAAATCTCAGCTTGCCGGGTCTGAAGTGGTTGGTCATCCTCAGGCTCGGAGAATGAGGCCTGAGAATTAATAGAATCCCCATCACTGTAGGAATTATCCCCTTGCCCTTGCTTCCCTACGGAGGTGCTTTCTTGCCTTTTTTGAAGGAAGTAACAACTCTCTCATTTATTACGATTCCCCGTGCTTATTTGCGGTGCGGCATTCCACTTTCGTCCCAATTGGTCCTAGCCATATATGCAAAACACATAAAAAAGAGTTAGAAAAATTTCAAGAAAAGTTGCAGAATTCAGGTTGCAGAAAGACTCACCGAACCAGTCGGTGAATCGCCGAGTCACTTTGGCGAGCCAGATCGAGCTCGCCAAAAGGTGTCACGCCTCGAGACTACACCCTGGGCGGGACCGGCACTCGAAGACCATTGCTGGCCCCAAGTGCACCCTTGGCCTGGCTTTCTTAACTCAGCGGAAGCCTAACTCAACAGAATAACTCAATGCAAAGAAAGGTCATAAAGCAACCCAACTGATAAAATCTGGCCAAAAGGCAACTCATCTCCAAATAGAATATTTATATAAATACACAGATGAGAGACTCAATACTAACTGACTGACTGACTGACTAATTAACTGTCTATGAAGCCTCTATAACACTGAGAGGGACGTTGGGATAGACCCCACAACATCCTAATAAAGAAAAACTAGGAAAATGAAATAACAGAGTCCTCCGGAATGCAAGAAGGCTCACCACTGACTCTGGAGTGCTCAACTGGATCAAAGGCGTGCTGGATGATGATCCTGGGTACCTGCGTCTGCATCATAATAAGATGCAGGCCAACTGGCATCAGTACATGGAATGTATGAGTATGCGAGCTGGACAACTAAACAACAACTTAAGCTTGAAAGGGATACAAAAGAGAACTTACCTTGACTCTGTTCAACTCATGAATAACTGAACTCAATATAAAGCAATAAGACACATGCAATATATAAAGCTTGTAAAACTATTAAAACATGACGTCAAAATCATATTTATAATATCATAAAAATATCATGCTCCCTCTCAAAGTCTACTTGTGCAATGCATGAATGAAGTCCCATACCCCCATCCATACTAAGCAGAACCCTTCGAGGAACCATGCAATTTCTACTGTGGGAGTTTCTCTAACCGACAACCACCACTATGAACCTAAGTGGTGACACAACGTCTTGCCCACGCTGCCAGGACCGTCCTATACTTTCCCGTCATATAGAACTACCTAACTTTAACTTAGTGGATCCACTAGCTTAACTTACGTGATCATCTAAAAAGTATGACCCGTTAAATCCCTTGTTGGCCACATAGTTCTTATGGAGAGTTGAGTTAATATGAACTCGTGTCCCCAATTCGGTGCTCAAGACTACTCCCAAAAAAAATATACTTTAGTTCATATGTTTTAAAAATTAAATTCTTTCTCTAGTTTGAATTAATTGCTCAAACTACCCTCTTAAAAGAGGTAATTGCTCTTGAAAACTCTTTCTAAAAAGAACATATCAAAACCATATTTTAATATGATCATTGATGACTCGGGAAGTCATACTGCATAAACATTGATGGTATATCTAGAGACCATACTGTTTAAACATTGATGACATACTCGATTGTCATACTAATCATGATTTAGAAACTCTTTCGCAAAACTCATCTTTTTCTTAAAAGAGATAGTACTCAAACTGCTCAAAACTCTTTTGGAAATCTCAGTTACCTCTCATCCTAAATGTGAAAACATTTATAAACTTCTTTGGGAATACTTAGTTCCCTAATAACTTTTGAGAAATGAACTTGACTCTATACTCTTTACTTAACTTGAAACTCTATACTCTTTACTTAACTTGAAAATCTAGCCTTAAAATGAAGTTAAAACGTTCAATAAAGACTCTTGAAAAACTTTTAAAACTTGCTTCGACTTGCTTCTCAACTTCTCTTGACTTTGATCCTAACTTTTCCTTGAATTGAATTATGGATTCAAGGTTCATGATTTGTGATAGGAAATGTCTCTTGATGTTTATGAATAGTTTCGATTAGATAAACTTGAGAAAATTTATGAAAACACCGTCTTGGAACAAGTTCTCGACGCGGAGATGCTCCTAAATAAATGCTCGCGGAAATTAATTTGAAACAGTGGAGTCCACGATGCGGAGCAGATTTTTGTTCACAGGGGGAACAAGTCCGCGTCGCGGACTTGTTTCATGCCAGCAGCCCGACTTTTCCCCTTCATTTTTCCAAATCTAAACCCTCTTAACTTCAAAGGTTCCAGCCCCAAACACTTAGAATCATAAAACCCCTTATCATACAATAGATTCAATTCGAAATCACAACCGGAAACATGCACCAAACCAACAAGAAGCTTCCACAAGATTTCAACAACCACAACCAATCTTTTTCTCGAAATTAAAATGAGTTTGGCGTGTGGGGGAATGAACCAACCCAACACTATGATCTCACATACCTTAATAGAGATCACCCCCGATTAAATCCACGACGATCTCTACGAACCTTGCTCCTTCTTCTCCTTCTCCTCTCCTTCTCCTCTTCTATCTCAAAGCCCTAACCCTCACTTTAAAAAGGAAAAACTGATTTAAAATCAGTCTAAACCCTTAATATAAACAAAAGAAATGGTTAGGGAAAAGACAAAAATACCCTTACAAATTCGGACTAAACTGCCCTGTGCCAACAACCCTACTTCCAAAGGGCATAACTCACTCATACGAACTCGGAATCGCGCAAAGTCGGCGGCGTTGGAAAGATCATTCCAAGGGCTTTGCAAACATAACTGGAAACACACATAACTCATCCTGAGCTAGGAGTTGTGACCGTTTGAATTTGACCAAAAACTCATTCTATTTTTTTTCCATACTTGACTAAATTTCCAGATTTTTAATTCTTTCCAAAAATGACTATTTCCAATTTCAAGCTTCTTCATGGTATTTCAAATTGCGGGATGTTACAATATCTCCCCCTTGGGAACATTCTTCCTCGAATGAGATTACTCTTACTAAGCTAAGGGTGTAACATCAAATGCAAACACCCAACAAGCAACCATGCAAACAACAACAACAACAACAACAATATGCCCACTATAATTAAAAGAGCACTAAGAAGGAAATTAGTACAAGATCTACATTTCCTCCGGATTCAAAGGGATGTGGATAACTCTTCTTCAACATGGAGATGTGAAATACCGGATGAACCGCTGCTAGTTCCTGTGATAGCTCCAACTCATAAGCAACACTGCCAATCCCCTTGGCTATGCGGTAAGGTCCAATAAACCGGGGACTAAGCTTCCCTTTCTTACCAATCCTCATAACCCCCTTCATGGGTGAAACTTTCAAATATACCCAATCATCTACTTCGAACTCTAACGCCCTTCTCCTAACATCAGTGTAGGATTTTTGACGACTCTGTGCCATTTCCAACCTTTCTTGAATCACTTTCACCTTCTCCATAGCTCGAGGAACTAAATCTGGATCTATCAACCCTGCTTCACCAACTTCAAACCATCCAAAAAGAGATCTACATCTCCACCTATAAAGAACTTCATAACGAGTCATAACCCATGAGTAACTTTAACCACTCTCTCTCTCAGTCTGAGATTAAGCTCGTCCTAAGTGAACACATATCGCAGGCTCTTGTGATCGCTGAACACACCCACATGAACATCATACAACAATGACGTTATATCTTCGAAGCGAAAACTACAACAGCAAACTCTAGCTCATCACATTACACCCCGATTCGCCTAAACTCGGCTATTGTTCTCAAATTCATTTTAGATTCAGATACCCAGTATGTACTCAAGAACCAAATATCATGACTGGGCAGTAGTCAACTCCTCTTTCCATTCCTAAAAGTTTTCCTCACAAGCTTCAGACCGTTGAAACTTTGTTATTTTATGAGTCAACCTGGTCAATTAAAACCCTTATCTAGTAGATCCCTTTTTAACTGCTCTTTCAACTCTTTCAACTCTGTTGGCGCCATTCAATATGGCGGAATAGAGATAGGACGAGTATCTGGAATGAGATATATACCTATATCTATTTCTCTCTCAGATGAAATTCAGGGTAGGTCATCAGGAAAACTTCAGGAAACTTTCTTACTATAGGAACTGACTGAATAGGAGGTATCTCAACACTAGAGTCATTAACTCGGACTAAGTGATAGACACAACCCTTCGAAACCAACTTTCTCGCCTTAAGGTATGAAATGAAATAACCCTTAGGCATAACTGAACTGCTACTCCACTCTATGACTGGCTCATTCGGAAACTGAAACTTGACCACTCGGGTTCTACAATCTATTGATGCATAACAGGCATGAAGCCAGTCCACACCAAGAATGACATCAAATTCTACCATGTCTAACTCAACTAAATCAGCCATGGTGCTCTTGTGATTGACGAAAACAAGACAATCACGATAAACTCTTTCTCCTAGAATAGACTCACCAACAGGTGTAGAAACACAAAAGGGTTCACAAAGTCTTTCAGGAAGAACATCAAACTTATTTGCAACATAAGGAGTTACAAAAGATAAACTCGCTCTTGGGTCTAGCAAAGCATACACATCAAAAGTAAAGACTTGAATCATACCAGTGACAACATCCGGTGAATCCTCTTGCTCATGGCGATTGTTGATTGCGTAGAGGCGGTTTGCTCCTCCGCCAGTACTAGAAGTAGCTTCTCTGGGTGTCGTCCTGTCTGGGGGAGCAACTGATGAAGATTGGGACCCTATTGCCCAAATTTCCACTACCCTGCCTGTTCTTAGGGCACTCCTTCATGAAGTGACCCTCTTGTCTACACTTAAAACAACCTGTTTGGCCATCACGACACTTACCTGGGTGGGTTCTACCACACCTAGAACATGCAGGAGCCTTAATACCCCTTGGCACCATACTGCCTTGATGATAGGCAAGTCTAGCCCTGAAACTATAGGAATTTCTATTGTACCCATCTTTGTTCTCAGGTGCAGGTGCACTAGCAGATGGTGGAGCATGTCCCTTCTATTTCTGTGGGAGGGATGACTGATTGGCATCATTCTTTTGCTGCCTGAACTCGTCCCCTACTATCTTAGCCCTCTTATCCTTAAACTCTTCTCTATCCTTCAGCTTATCCTCCTCAACTTGTTGTAAATGGATCATAAATCTTGCTAGGTCAATATCCCCTATCAGCATAGCTGCCTTGCCTTCCTTGCTTGACTGACGAGACAACCCAGCAACATATAAACTCATTCTACTCCTCATGCCCGCAACCATCTCCGGAGCATAGCGGGAAAGTTGCGTGAACTTCAGACTGTACTCATGAACACTCATAGACTCTGGATTAAGGGTGAGAAACTCTGTTATCTTTGCCTCACGCAACTCACGAGGAAAGAAACGCTTTATGAGAGCACTCTCAAACACCACCCAACTCATTACTGGCACATCCTCAACCCTATTCTTTTTCCATTAGTCGAACCAGATTCTAGCAACACCCTTCAATTGGTATGCAACTAGTTCCACCCTCTCCGACTCAGCAACATGCATCACATCAAATACCCTTTTAAGCTCCTCAATGAAGTTCTCCGGATTCTCACTAATACTTGAACTTGTGAAGCTTGGTGGGTTCATCCTTAAAAGTTCACAGATCCTTGTAGTATCAACCACTTCGTGTCGATTATCTCTCTGCCCAACATGAAAGGTCGCAACTTGACTTAACATCTGAATAGCTTCACGAAAATCAGCATATTTGATCTCTTCTTGGGTTTGCACTTCTAGGGCATTTGGTAACTCTTGTTCCTTACCACTCCTCATAGCTGGACAAACTCTGAATGCTCTTCGTGGAGGCATAATCCTCTGAAAACACGTGCAAGCACGAATTATAAGGAAACTTTTTAGAGATAAACTCTAATGCATGAAATAAATGTGAAAGAAGTGAGATAGTTCCTAAATGCTGCAGCCTCCTAATTATAGATGTGGCGCACTTCACACCGATAACTAGGACTCTACAGACACGGCTTCATAGACTCTCTAGGACTCTTGAACTCTGTGCTCTGATACCAAGTTTGTCACGCCCCGAGCCTACACCCTGGGCGGGATCGGCACTCGAAGACCATTGCTGGCCCCAAGCGAACCCTTGGCCTGGCTTTCTTAACTCAGCGGAAACCTAACTCAAAAGAATAACTCAATTCAAAGAAAGGTCATAAAGCAACCCAACTGATAAAATTTGGCCAAAAGGCAACTCGTCTCCAAATAGAATATTTATATAAATACACAGATGAGAGACTCAATACTAACTGACTGACTATCTATGAAGCCTCTATAACACTGAGATGGACGTTGGGACAGACCCCGCAACATCCTAATAAAGAAAAACTAGGAAAACGAAATAATAGAGTCCTCCGGAATGCAAGAAGGCTCACCACTGACTCTGGAGTGGTCAACTGGATCAACGGTCTGCTGGATGATGATCCTAGGTACCTGCGTTTGCATCATAATAAGATGCAGGCCAACTGGCATCAGTACATGGAATATACGAGTATGCGAGCTGGACAACTAAACAACAACTTAAGCTTGAAACGGATACAAAAGAGAACTTACCTTGACTCTGTTCAACTGATGAATAACTGAACTCAATATAAAGCAATAAGACACATGCAATATATAAAGCTTGTAAAACTATTAAAACATGACGTCAAAATCATATTTATAACATCATAAAAATACCATGCTCCCTCTCAAAGTTTACTTGTGCAATGCATGAATGAAGTCTCATACCCCCATCCCTACTAAGCAGAACCCCTCGAGGAACCATGCAATTTCTACTGTGGGAGTTTCTCTAACCGAAAACCACCACTATGAACCTAAGTGGTGACACAACGTCTTGCCCACGCTGCCAGAACCGTCCTATACTTTGCCGTCATATAGAACTACTTAACTTTAACTTAGCGGATCCACTAGCTTAACTTACGTGATCATCTAAAAAGTATGACCCATTAATCCCATGTTGGCCAGATGGTTCTTATGGAGAGTTGAGTTAATATGAACTCGTGTCCCAAATTCGGTGTTCAAGACTACTTCCAAAAAAAATATACTTTAGTTCATATGTTTTAAAAACAAACTTCTTTCTCTAGTTTGAATTAAGTGCTCAAACTACCCTCTTAAAAGAGGTAATTGCTCTTGAAAATTCTTTCTAAAAAGAACATATCAAAACCATATTTTAATATGATCATTGATGACTCGGAAAGTCATACTGCATAAACATTGATGGTATATCTAGAGACCATATTGTTTAAACATTGATGACATACTCGATTGTCATACTAATCATGTTTTAGAAACTCTTTCGCAAAACTCATCTTTTTCTTAAAAGAGATAGTACTCAAACTGCTCAAAACTCTTTTGGAAATCTCAGTTTCCTCTTATCCGAAATGTGAAAACATTTATAAACTTCTTTGGGAATACTTAGTTCCCTAATAACTTTTGAGAAATGAACTTGACTCTATACTCTGTACTTAACTTGAAACTCTATACTCTTTACTTAACTTGAAACTCTATACTCTTTAATTAACTTGAAACTCTAGCCTTAAAATGAAGTTAAAACGTTCAATAAAGACTCTTGAATAACTTTAAAAACTTGCTTCGACTTGCTTCTCAACTTCTCTTGACTTTGATCGTCACTTTTCCTTAAATTGAATTATGGATTCAAGGTTCATGATTTGTGATAGGAAAGGTCTCTTGATGTTTATGAATAGTTTCGATTAGCTAAACTTGAGAAAATTTATGAAAACACCATCTTGGAACAAGTCTGCGACGCGGAGATGCTCCTAAATAAATGCTCACGGAAATTAATTTGAAACAGTGGATTCCACGACCTGTCCGCGATGTGGAGCAGATTTTTGTTCACAGGGGGAACAAGTCCGCGACGCAGACTTGATTCATGCAAGCAGCCCGACTTTTCTCCTTCATTTTTCCAACTCTAAACACTCTTAACTTCAAAGGTTCCAGCCCCAAACACTTAGAATCATAAAACCCCTTATCATACAATAGATTCAACTCGAAATCACAACCGGAAACATGCACCAAACCAACAAGAAGCTTCAACATAACCACAAGATTTCAACAACCACAACCAATCTTTTTCTCGAAATTAAAATGAGTTTGGCGTGTGGGGGAATGAACCAACCCAACACTATGAACTCACACACCTTAATAGGGATCACCCCCGAAGAAATCCACGACGATCTCTACGAACCTTGCTCATTCTTCTCCTTCTCCTCTTCTCTCTCAAAGCCCTAACCCTCACTTCAAAAAGGAAAAACTGATTTAAAATCAGTCTAAAACCTTAATATAACCAGAATAAATGGTTAGGGAAAAGACCAAAATACCCTTACAAATTCGGACTAAACTGCCATGTGCCAATAACCCAACTTCCAAAGGGCATAACTCACTCATACGAAATTGGAATCGCGTAAACTAGGCGGCGTTGGAAAGATCATTCCAAGGTCTTTCCAAACATAATGGAAACACACTTAACTCATCCTGATCTAGGAGTTATGACCGTTTGAAGTTGACCAAAAACTTATTTTTTTCCCATACTTAACTAAATTTCCAGATTTTTAATTCTTTCCAAAAATGACTATTTCCAATTTCAAGCTTCTTCATGGTTATTTTAAATTGCGGGATGTTACAAAAGGACTTGCCTGAAAAATTCCCAGCAAAATGATAAGTCGGTGATGTGCAGGGCCCTTCGGTGAATCGCCGACATCACTCGGCGAGCTCAGACTAGCCCACCAAAATTAACAGTGTGTTTTAGGGGTTAGGGGCGCAGAAAGGGTAATCAAAGGAAACATTTGGTGACTCGGAGAGCTCAGGCTTCCCGCCAAAATTTACAGACTCTAACTAAGACAAATGACAAAATCAAAGGCGATCAAGGGGGACGTTGGCGAACCGCCAAACTGTTCGGCGAGCTCGACCCAGCTCGCCGAACTGCCCAACGTGCCAAATTTCAACCCAAAATTCCAAAATCAAACAAACACATTATGCAATTAGAACCAGACCCAATCAACCCATGCCTCTGGCGTACTCATACTTCTCTCGATTTGGCCAAAATTGGTTATTTGACGACTTTTGCCCTTAAGAATGACGTCAACCGCTCTATCATTAGGCAAATTACGTAATTTGGTACAATTTGGGGGTTACTCAGATTTCACCCAACAAGACCCAATATAAAATAACCGCAACCCACAGTTTATAATCAATTTTAGCGCACAAAACTCGGGAAATCAACATTTTAAGCAAATAGGCGCAATTTCGAAACACAAAATAGATAGAAGAACAAATAAAATATGATTCAACACAGGCCCAACATACATCAACAAAATTTTACCAAATGCATTCGAGTTCAACCACTAATCAAGAGTTTGGGGTTCGGAAAGCTAACCTTTAAGCCGAATGAAGAATTTAAAATGCTAGGCAGCAATGTAATCCAAATCTGAGCACGAGATCAAGAGTAATAAGCAATAACAATAGGAAAACATGGAAAATCTAGAGTGCGGGTGAGAGAGTACGGGGTTTGAAATGAGGGAATATGAAAGATTTTGAATTTTTAAACCATTTGGCCTTTTAAAACCTTTCAGTTCGCGGCCCTTTCGGTGGTGTTAGTCAACCACGCCGAACCACTCGGCGATGCGCTGAGTGGTGACTTACCTCGCTGAGTTTTACAGGACCTCAAGTTAATTTTGGGGTCCAAACGGTGGACAAAATTGGGCTCGCCAACCTGTTTTATGAGCCATCGATTCATCCATTAGCCCACCGAGTTTTACAGACTCCCACCTTTGATTTTTGTGGGTCCAACGGCAGTCCAAATCGGGCACGCCAACCTCTTTGACGAGTCACCGACTTGACTCTTGGCTCGCCAACCTGCACATTCCCAAACACACTCCACTTTTCAACCTGCCTAATCAACGCCCATTATTCAAAAGTAAACACAAAGCATTAAAAACTTGGGTTGCCTCCCAAGAAGCGCCTTAGTTAACAACGTGGCATGATGCAAATACCCATCCAAGCGTCATTCTTGGGGTTTGCCATAGTATCACTAGGCAACCTCCCTTGTTGTCTTGGGTTTAGATGAGATGAAATTTGACCGATTTGGGTCTCCAACTGCTTGAGAGAGACGAAATGAGAGGTCATTGTTTGGGTGAGAGTCGATACATCCTCCTTCATTTCCTTCAACACTTTATCGGACCCTTCAACCTTGTTAAGAATGCGTGAGAGCATGTCTTCTGTACGGCCACCCTCTGAATCTTTGGGCTTTTGACGCTCATGGGGAGGCACAAACCTTTCCTTCTCCCATTCTGTTTCCTTCCAAGAGGCGTTACGATCATGCCACTCTTTGTTACGGTCTCTCCAGCCCTCATCTCTATTCCAACCTTGATTACCACCCAGCCTTGGGTAGTTTGCACGATAGCCTCATCCTTGGTTGGCTAGGAAGTTCACTTTCTCATTGTACAACGCTTAAAATTTGGCCTCCTCGGGGTTTACACCACCAACATTGACAGCATTAACACTTCTTGTACCAGCACCCATGACATTATTGGCCAAGATGTCCAGTTGGGTCATCATCTTTTCCATGTTTTGGTTTCTCTCTTGATATTTTTCGATCTCATCCTTTGTCAATTTATAAGTAAGAGGGGAGACGTGATCTTAGCGGGTGCACCATGCCCGATTAATCTTGGCCATGCCATCAAAGAGTTGGGTTGCTATTGCATAAGGTTGTTGCATTAAACCTCCCGGAGAAAGTTGATCAGCCACTCCCTTGTTCAACGAATCGAGGCTTCTGTACAAGTATTGTAGAAATACATTATCGGGCAATCCATGAGTTGGGCATTGCAGCACCATCTTGTTAAACCTCAGCCAAGTCTCATGGATTGGCTCACCCTCCAAATGCTTGAAGCTTTGTATGTTTTCCCAAAGAGTCATCATCTTCGAAGGGGGAAAGAATCGCACTTGGAATGCGGTAATAAGTTCATCCCATTAAGTGATAGAATCTCTTGGAAATTCAGCCAACCACTTGTTTGCCTTGTTCATAAGAGAAAATGGGAACAACCTCAACCGGACTGATTCTTGAGATGTGTTCTTAAAGGAGAAAGATCCACAAACATCAACAAAATTCCTAATATGCTCATGAGGATCCTCAAAAGCCAAACTACCAAACAAACCCTTTAGTTGCAGGAGCTGCAACATGGTGCTCATGATATGAAACACAACGTTTCCTTCAGCTGGAGGCAAACGAATGGCACCAACAACACCCATTTGGTTTGGGTCATTGACATTCGGGTCATTAACATCATTGAGATTCCCGATGTCATCTTGGTGTCCCACTTGGCTACCATTACTCCCGTTGACGTTCATTTCCTCCTCTATTCTAACACGAGCAACACAAAACCAAAAGTAAAATAAGTAGATTAAACTATGGAACAAAAGAACACAATTCAACTTCACCAAAAGAATTTTAAACAACACCACTCCCCGGCAGCGGCGCCATTTTGATTAATAAAGTTTCAAGACACTTCTTTCAATTCTAAGTGTCAACGATAGTAAATCAGTATAAAATCCAACTAAATGAGTTGGGATCGAATCCCATAGGGAGCGGTACGTGTTTAGAATTCAATTAATATGTATGATTGTAGTCTAATCAGCCATAGGAATAAACATTATCGGAAAAAGACATATCAAATTAAAGGGGTGACATGAATGTCAGATGGTGGGTTTGGTTGTAATTATCAACTACAAATAGTCACAAATGATTTGAGATAACAATAGGGAGATAGGTTCTCGGGATGTGATTGATTATAGGCAAATATAGACATTTGGTAATTGCTACTACTAGTAAATAGCTAAATATCAGTGAGTAGGCTAGACTATAAGGGGGATAGTTTTCTCTCGAACAACTACCATGAATCATGTGATTTCTTTCGAACATCAACAAGCACAATAATGAAGACCAGCCCACACCTTAATTCATTCACTCTCTCAAGCTAAATGTATGAGATTGGGTTTAGGATTCACTCTCTCAAACTAAACCCTATCAACCTAATACCCACAAACCATCAATCAATAATCTCAGTTCTAAAACCTCTCTCTGTCGAAAGCCAAGAACACAAATGTAGAACTCCATTTGCAACTATAATTCTTAAATTAAACCATGAATAATGATTAAACTCACTTTTAAGTAGCATTTAAACTAGTAATTAGCGATACCCATAAACTAATTCAGGTCATAATCACATGATAACACCCCAAGAATTGGGGTTTTAGCCGAACATCATAAAAAGATAAAAACTATTACCAAATCGATTAGCCATCAACTGCGTAGGAGGAATTCAAGCTTTACAATGCTCCAATTCGAAGAAAATTTGAAACCCACTTTCAAACTCTCCAAAAATTTAGTCTCAAAACCTTAAGTCTACTTGGAAACTTCAGAGAAAACTGTTCTAGAGTAAAATGGGTTGAAAAATTGATGCTAAATTAATGTTCAAAATGTATTTTATATTCGCCGAAAATAAAACACGAAGGGCTCTTCGGCTAAGTAAGTTGGGCCCGCCGCACCACTCGGTGAGCCGCCGTTTAATCTGTTCTGTTTCCTTTCACCTTGACATTCAGCATCCTCAAGGTCTGTAACTTTGGGCGATCTATTTTGGCTTCATGAAACTACTCGGCGATTTGCCGACTGCTCTTTTTCGTCGCCGACTTGGTTCTTTCCTTCAGGGTTTGGCACACTATAACTTTAGGCAGTCAGATTGCCACTCGGCGATTCGCCAAATGCCCTTGGCAATCACCAGGCTTGCCTTTCTTCATTTCTTTAGTTTGCTTTGTTCCTTTTTGCATGTTATTGTCCTTGCTTTATTCCTCAATCTATGTACCTGAAAATCAAGGATTTATCATCAGTTTATGGCACAAATAAAACATTTGAGGACACTAAATCTATAAAAACAAAGCCCTAAATGATTCCAAATCTAGGACTCATCAGGACACCAGATAGGTTATTTCATTCTGGTAATTTGATGAGTCCTTTATGTCTATCCTTGTAAATTTGTAAATGTTATTGTCTGATATAATTTAAATTTTGTGACTTGCATTAAGAATTATAAAGAATGTGTTGAAGTTACTTGAAGTATTTTGGATTTTCCTATAGAGTAGGCCTTAGAAGTCAAAATGCATCAAAAAGATCAGGAAAGACAACTGAAATTAGTGCAGTTAGGGGTCTGATGGAAGGAGATTGGGCTTTTGTGGGGATTTTAATACAGTTAGATATCAAACAGAAAAGATAAATTGCAAAAGAAGATATAGAAACATATTGGAATTCTCTAATTTTCTAAATAATATGAAGTTGATTGATGTTAACTTGGAAGGGGGAACCTACACATGGTTTAAATGGGATAACCACCTTACAACATCTAGGATTGACAGAATTCTTATTTCAGAAGAATGGGACGACAAATTCAACAATAAAAAGAAAGTTTTATATTAGAGACTAGTTTCAAACCACAACCCAATAGCGTTACAATGTGGAATATGGTCACATAATAAATCTTACTTCAAGGTAGAAAAGTGGTGGCCGGGAACTGAAGGATTTATGGACAGAGTCAAGAATTGGTGGGTTTCATTTCAGCCATTAGGGAAAGCAGACTTCATTTTGGCTTATAAATTTAAAGCTCTCAAAACAAAGCTAAAGAGTGGAGAAAAAGTTATTAATGAAACGTCAACGCTCAGAGAAGGAATCTACTTGGGCAACAAGCTGATTGGTAGGCTATATTGGATAGAAGACCATTGAATAATGAGGAGAAAGTGAGGAGGGCTGCACTGTTTTTGGAGTACAAGGAGTTTGTCAAAAATGAAGATAATTTCATGGGGACAAAGATAGAGGACACAATAGTTAAAAGAAGGTGATAAGAATACCAAGTTCTTCCACAAAATGGAAAATGCTCGTAAGCAAAACAACAATATAGACCAATTGATAATTCAAGGAGAAATTACTGAAGATACATCAATAATAAGAGGGGAGATCATTGACTTTTATTAGAATTTATATACAAAAGCAGAGTGTTGGAGACCAGCATACAAGTTTGAAAATGGTCCCACTATTTTAGAGCAAGAAAAGGATATTTTGCAATATAGCTTTGAAGAATAGGAGGTTTTGTAGTGCCTTAAGGGGTCATTTGGTTGGGAACTAGTTATCCCAGGATTAACTATCCTGGGGTTAGTTATCCTGGAATAACTCATCCCACCATGTATATGGGATAACTTATCCCATCACTATGCTATAAATGGTGGAATAAGTTATTCCAAACATGTCAACCAAATAAGACATCTAAATTCTATCTCAGTACTATTTATGCTTATCCCTCACACCAAACGAGCCCTAAATATTGTGCAAGAGACAAAGCTTCAGAACCTAATGGTTTCACTATGGATTTCATCCTCAACTTTTGGGAGATAATGAAACAAGACATCATGGATGCATTTAGAAATTTTCATGAACATGAGATATTCGAAAAGAGATTTAATGCAACTTTTATAGCTCTAATCCCAAAGAAGAAATGAGCTAAGGAATTGAGAAACTTCAGGCCTATTAGTCTGATATGCAGTATCTATAAACTATTTTCAAAGGTACTATATGAGATATTGGAAAAGGTGATGGTAAAATTAATAGATTCTCAGCAAACTTTTATCAAGGGGAGAAAAATTATGGATGATGTCTTGGTGGCTAATGAAGTTGTAGATTCTAGAATAAAACAGAAAAAACCTGGTATTCTATGAAAGATTCATATAGAAAAGCACATGATCATGACAACTGGGCGTTTTTATTGGATATCCTTAAGAGGATGGGCTTTGGAGTCAAATGGATCAATTGGATCAAGCATTGTATTTCCACAGTATGTTTTTTAGTTCTGATCAATGGCTCTCCTGCTGGTTTTCTCAAACCTCAAAGAGGGTTAAGACAAGGTGATCCCTAGTGCCCCTTTTTGTTCATTTTGATAATGGAAGGCTTAAACAGTATGGTGAAGAAAGCAAAGAACATTAGATGGATTAACAACTTTGAAATTGTAAGGACGGACAATAGTAGCATGAAGATTACACACTTATAGTATGCATATGATACTCTGATTTTCTGCAATGCAAATGTGGATCAATTGAAGTATATAAGGGTAATTTTTGTAGTATTTGAATGTGTGTCTGGTATGCTTATTAACTAGAGGAAAAACTCATTGTATCCTATTAATGAAGTCAATGATATGGAGTTCCTGCCTCAATATTGGGAGGAGAAGTAGGGTCCTTGCCATCTATATATCTTGGCATGCCTTTAGGGTCGAATTCAAAGTCCAAGGAAATTTGGAATGGTGTCATTGAAAAGTGTGAGAAGAAACTTTCCAGATGGAAGTCTCAATACTTGTCACTAGGTGGAACAGTCATACTCATTAACTCTGTGTTAGATGCCATCCCCTCGTACATGGTGTCCTTATTTCCAATCCTACCATGTGTTATTAAAATACTTAACAACATTAGAAAATCTTTCATGTGGCAAGGAAATAAGGAGAAGAAAGGTTTCTACTTGGTGAAATGGAAGGCTTTAACAGTGAGTAAGAAGAAAGGGGGGGGGGACTCAAGGATCTGAAGTTTCAGAATAAATCTTTAAAAATAAAATGGCTTTGGAGATACAGACAAGAAGACCAAATGTTATGGGTAAGGGCTATCAACGCAAAGTTTGAGGAAGAGGACAAATAGATGACAAAGGAGATCAACACTCCTTATGGGGTTAGTTTATGGAGATTTATCAGGGTTTATGACCTTTACTGAAAAATAGAAGCACCATTATAGTTGCAAATGGTAGTAAACTTATTTTCTGGAAGGATTTATGGCTAGGAACAAAGATACAAGAGGAATTCCCTAACATCTACAATCACGTACTTCATCAACATAATAAAGTGGCAGAATAGCGGTCAAACCAAGGTTGGGATATTACCTTTAGAAGAATGTCTATTGACTGGGAGGTGAGTAGGGTGATTGCTTTCTACAATCTACTGGGAACTTTTAGAGGTTTACAAGAAGGGGCTGAGAGATTATGGTGGAATGGACATAATAGTGGTGCTTACAAAGTGAATGCAGCTTATAAACCTATGAACCAAACCAATCATCAAATGGCAGAATGGCTTCGGAAGCACATTTGGAAGGCTAAGATACCATATAAGGTTTCATGTTTTGTATGGATTTATGTAAGAGAAGTAGTTCTTACTCAAGATAACTTGATGAAAAGAGGGATTATTATTTGTCCCAGATGCTGCCTATGTGGGGAAACTACAGAAACCGTTAATCATATTTTCCTCCACTGCAAAATAATTGGTCAAGTATGGAGGATGTTCCTGGCACTCAAAAGTATCACATGGATAATGCCTAGAAAGATTTCTAAAACTCTAGCATGTTGGGAAGAAGCACGTTTAGAGGTTAGAGATAGAGGAAGATGGAGAATGGTTTCAGCTTGTATATGGTGGACAATGTGGAAAGGGGGGAATTCCAGATGTTTTGAAAATAGGAGCAACTCTATCCAACAGATGAAGATGACTTGTATTTTTCTCTTTAGTTTTTGGTGTAGACAGTCTCACTCGGTAGAAACTGTGGAAATTCTAGATGTATTAAGCTCCCTATAGAAGACTAGAATAGCTCCAATTTCTTAAGAGTCTTTTGATGTAAATATGGTGCAAGTACAACCAATGTACTAAATGATCTTAATCATTGATAGAAATACACAAAGTTACCAATTTAAAAAAAAACTGAAAACAATCTAATCGAATCAAATGAAAGGGAGTTCAACTTACCATGATGAATTGCTTTCATTTAAGTACAAAACATCAAGTCCCTTTTGATGATGTGGAAATATATGTATTTTTTTTATTTTTTAAAAATACTAACTTGCTATATATAGGCATTTGCAATGTACTTTTATTTTTGAACGAAGAAAATAAATATGCATCTCAAACAGGTGAGTCCCTTTAAGAAAATATCTTCGTTCTGTGACCTTGTCTATATGGAATTGTTTTTGAAATCTTATCTATTACATAATTTAATGGTTAACTAGAACTAATAATGTCACTCCCCGAGCCTATACCTTGAGCGTGGTTGGCCCTAAGAACCATTTCTAGTCTCAAGCGAACCCTTGGCATGACTCACTACTAAACTGTAGACTAAATAAATATGTGTAATCTATTTAAATGAGGGCATGCAACTGTTATAAAACTAAATTTAATCACTTATAAGTAATAAATCTTAAATAAGATATTGATAAAACAACTGCTAATATAACTAAACTAACTTGTCTATAAAGCCTCTAACATACAGAAGATAGGTTATTAGGACAAGATCCCAGACTATCTGAATATTCTACTAACAACATCGAATAGCTATTTATACTCAGTATAAACTAGAGCCCTCCAAAATCTAGAAGGTCTCAAGAAAGCTAGATGAAAGTAATTATATTGATACGACTGTTGTCAATCCTGAATACCTGAATTTGCATCATTAAAAGATGCAGCGTTGAATGATGTCAGTATATGGAATGTACGGTATGTAAAATAGCATAAAGAAACAACCAACTAAAGCTAATACACTAAGCTAAATGAATAACTCTGAAGATAATCTGAAATAAAGTCAATTGAATAGTAATGCATGTGTGTGTAATTTAACACAAAACTCTATGAGTAGAAATATGCATGATAACAAATATTGAAAATAATATAACTATACTTTTCTTGGGGAGTTTCTCTAATCGGCAACCATCACTTTGAGCATCATAATGATACAACGTCTTTCCCGTGCTACCAGAGTCATCCTATGCTTTATCAGGGTATAAGACGAACTTAACTAATGGATTCAATCTCTGAGCCCTTACCAAGGGCTTTCTGAGGAGTCACCTGAATCAACGACAAGACCCTATCTTGCGCTGGCGACACAGCTATGAGGTTTGGATTATTTGAACCCTTACCTTACTCGTTGCTCAATACTACTCCCAAAATAATGCATTAATGCTCAATGAATGTATGATGTCTCTTTTAGGGTAAAGGTCCCACTTTAGGGGAAAAGCCAATAATCTGAAACTCGGAGTCTGTGCTCAATAATGCTTGTTTTAAATTGAACTGAACTAATTTGAATTGAAACTTTAAAACTTGACTATACTTTTCTGAAAAACATAAGGCTATGCATTTTCAAAATTGAGGTATGATTTCTTTAACAAACTGTCCAAACTCTCTCTAAATATGCATCTTGAATGCAAAATATATTTTCTTAAACTCTTTCTTGAAATGATGCACTTGAAGTTTGAAACAAGAATACTTTCTTCAAATACTTTTTGAAAATCTTCATCTTACTTCTTTCATGAAAACAATGTATATGAAACACTATGACAATGTTTTAAAACTACTTTGGTTAAAAATAGGGGGTCATGTGGTAGAATAGCATTAACTCTAAATCAATCAAGGATCATCATCAAGATATAATATAATAAATTCAATAATGGAATCAACAATGAACACATTCGAAATATAGGAATGCAAAAATCATAGGCTTTGGGTAAAACCCCTAGCTTTGATCGTACTAGCTGAAATCTTAGATGTGTAGAGCGTGAGAAAGAACTTAATTTCTCACTATGATATCCTTACATACCTTATGCGCTCCAAATTCTTGAGAAAAGTATGATCTTTGGATAAAAAGATGGCAAGAATTCGTTTCTTGAACCTTGGAGGTGGATTTTCTTGAAAACCTATGGATTCCATGGGTGAAAGGTATTAATTGGTGTTAAGATGAAGAAATTATGAAATTCTATGTCAAATCTTACCTTGGATGATGTTGGAGATAAGAGTTTGCATTCACACAAAAAGGAAATCACTCTTGTTAACATTGTAAATCAAGATAAGAAAGAGGAGAATGCACTCCTTACAGACAAGTTGGGCCAGCTATCTATTGGGCTTGTTTGATTTGAATTGATCTGATATTGGAATCGACAACTCACGAGATATACACAGCTTACATGATACACAACTGTAAAAAGAAAAAATGTATATATGGTAAAGAATAAAATCATCCAAAATTAGAGTAAATACATTAATTTAGTTTTACATTTCCTTTTAACCAATTACATGTATAAATAGTGGTAGAAATTTGTACATTGATCATAAGGAAATACAGGAAATTTTCCATACATACTCTCCTATATTTCCACATGTTATCAGAGCAGTAACATCTTCTAGCTCATATCTTTTTAATTTCTTCGATTATTCTATTCTTCATTCCTTACAAAGATGACAAACTCCAATGTTGAGAGCACTGAAGGCACTTCTAATACAAGTGTTCAACAAGACAATAGAATCAACATTAACAATTTTCATCCCTAATTTCTTCATCCATCTAATGACCATGAATGATCTTGGTCAATACTCCTTTTGATGTCAAAGGATATCTAGGATAGAGAACGTCTATTCTTATCTATCTTTCAGCAAAAAGCAAGTTGGGCTTCTAGATAAAGCTTGTCTTCCTCCAACCTTGACTAATCCGACCATTAAACTTTGGAGTTGCTGTAATGATATGGTAATATCTTGGTTTTTAAATTCTCTTTCTAATGATTTTCTTCCAATGTTCTTTATTCCAGAACAACCAAAGATCTTTGGTCAGATCTTGAACATAGATTTGGCCAGTCCAATAGGATGAAATTGTATCATCTACAAAAAGAATTAGCAGATTTAGACCAAGGATCTACTGATATTGTTGGATATTTCACCAATATGAAAAGGTTATGGGATGAGTTAGACACTTTATACGCTAACATGCTTTGCACTTGTGAGTATTCATGTGAAGGAAAAAAGAAGATGATTCAATTCAAAGGAGATTATAGACTCATTCATTTCCTCATGGGAATGAATGATACCAATGCACCAGCCAGAAGCAATATTCTTATGCTTGATCAATTACCCACTGTGAACAATGCATATTCTCCATTGATTTAGGATGACAATCAGAGAGAAACTCATATATCTTATAGCTCTTCCTTCATGGTAGGAAAATCAGCTATCTTAAAAAATAAACTATCTCAGAAAATCAACTCAATACTCAACAAAAAAATGGATATGGATCTGGATTTAGCTATCAATAGAAGCCTGGAAATACTTATTTCAAGGGAAACACATCTTACAAAGGAAAGAAAAACAACCAATTCTGCAATTATTGTAAGATGAATAATCACACTATTGATAATTGTTATAGGCTAATAGGTTTTCCAGCAGATTTTAAGTTCACCAAATTCAAGAAATTTCAAGGAACTGTGAGAAGCAACTCTACAACTTCAATGGAAGAACTAGATGGGATCAATCTATTCTTTCTTCTTTTGTTAATCCTAATGTTGCTCAACAACTCTCCCCAAATCAATTCACTCAGCTTGTTCATCTCTTAAAACATATTCAAGAAGGAAAACCTGTTGGATCAGAAGTCAATGTCAACTTGGCTGCTGGTATATTTTTTAAACATTCACCCTCTTGTTATTCAGTAGAAAATTCAAATTCTAAATCTTGGATTATTGATTCAGGGACCTCTGAACATATGTGCTTTGATCCTAACTTTTTCCTTTCTATCATTCCTTTACCTGAGCCTTTAATAGTTAGGTTACCTAATTTATCTAGAGTGAAGGTTACTCATGCAAGATCTAATACTCTTTTGCCTTATTTATGCTAACAGATGTCCTTCATATCCCAAGTTTTAGATATAATCTACTCTCAATTCATAAGATATGTCTGTCTTCCAAGTGTGTCATCATGTTCACATCTAAATGTTGTCTTTTGCAGGGCCTTTTTGAAGAGCCCTCAAGTTTTTGGTGAAGTCAAATATGGACTATAAATTTTAGAGCCTACTGTCACTTAACCTCTTGCAACAACAAAATAGTTTCATTTCCTAAGAGAT
Source organism: Solanum piurae (assembly GCA_029582685.1). Classification (NCBI taxonomy): domain Eukaryota; kingdom Viridiplantae; phylum Streptophyta; class Magnoliopsida; order Solanales; family Solanaceae; genus Solanum; species Solanum piurae. Next base: position 1,739 of record JAJOOO010002980.1, on the reverse strand, counting down.
CTAGTTCTCATTTTGTTTCAGATTCAGTAGTTTTGTTTCCTAAGAGATTTAATTCTCATTCTATTGTAACTTCCGTTTCTGTCCCTATTTCAGTTAAATCACAATCTGATGTAATGTTATGGCTTGTAAGATTTGGGCATTTAACTTTGAATGCAATGAAATATATCAATTCAATTTCATTTTCATTTTCATTTTCTTCGAATTTTGAATGCACTTGCACTGTGTGCCCCTTAGCAAGACAGTAGAGACTACCATTTCCAATTAGTCATATCAACATCACATGAATTTTTTATCTCTTCTTCACATTGATATTTGGGGTCCCTATAAGGTTCCTACTTATAATGGTTATAAATACTTTCTCATAATTGTGGATGATTTTAGCAGAGCGGCTTGGACTTATTTGTTGACTGCTAAGTCAAATTCTTTTTCAGTACTCAAGTCTTTCTTATGCATGATAGAAAGACAATTTAATGCTAAATTAAAATAATAAGATCTGGCAGTGCCTTGGAACTAGGGAAGAGTGCAGAAACTTCTTCATTTTTACAATCACAGGGAATTCTACATCAGACTTCTTGCACAGCCACACCCCAACATAATAGAATTGTGGAAAGGAAACATAGGCACTTACTGGAAATTGCTACAGCCTTAATGTTCCATTCCAAAATTTCAATTCCTTATTGGGGATAGTGCTTACTCACTGTAACATATTTGATTAACAAGTTTCCATCTAGAGTACTATAAGGTAACACTCCTTATGCACTCTTGTTTAATCAAAAACCTTCGTATCATCATTTAAGAAGCTTTGGATGTTTGTGTTATGCTTCTACATTATCATATGATAGAGGCAAAGTCCAGCCTAGAGCAGCTGCTTGCGTCTTTGTAGGCTATCCTACTGGACAAAAGGGATACAAAGTCCTTATTCTAGATTCTAAGAAGGTATGCATATCATGGGATGTTCATTTTCATGAACACATTTTTCCATTTGCCTCTTTTCCTAATACCATTTTACCTACTATTTTTCCACCTATATTTTCTATTTATTTCGATCACATTACAGATGAATCCATGTACTTTCCTTCTACAATTTTAGACCCACACTAACCAGTTTTATCTCCTGCTACGGATGCTAGTTTCACTTCTCATCCTCAAACTACTACTACTCCACCTACCTCCACTATTCAAGACCCTTTATTTACCCCTACCATCTGATACACTCAAATTACACCTCCCTACAGAAGCATAAGCGATCATTGTCAAATAAAGAACCCAACTTGTAGGTTGGGGTCGATCCCACGAGGAATATGGTTTAGACTTAAACTTAACTCACTATTATATCCGTTTAGTCAAGTTATTTATGAGATAAGTAAGTAAAGGGGGGGGGGTTGTGAAACAAATAACTAATTGTTGTTGAGTAACAAGTGAGCAAGGTTCGAACTTTGTTGTTATCAATGAGAGAGAGAAACTAGGTGTATGTGTTCCCCATAAGCTCTAAATGTGGAAATCCTATTAATAGTAACCATTTCCTAGTGTATCACATACAAAGTGGTAAGATATGTATCCCTAAGTGCTTGGTCTACCAAATAAGGAATTTCACTCCGCACCTTAGTCCGGCTACGTGTGTATATTTTACTAACCCTTCCCTTTACCTCAGATTAGACATCACATCAATGTATGGCTTAGTTTTCACCCTCACACCAATTGACATTAGACTATTAGATAGTATCACACTAAATCTATGT